>BJBW01006439.1:0-29975 GCA_004320125.1 Scolopax mira | reverse complement strand
CCTCAGCAAGTTTGCTGATGATACCAAACTGGGAGGGATAGCTGACACTCCAGAGGGCTGTGCTGCCATCCAGCAAGACCTGGACAGGCTGGAGAGCTGGGCGAGGAAGAATCTCATGAGGTTCAACAGGGAAAAGTTGCAGTAAGGTCCTACATCTGGTGAAGAAGGTCAGGCACCAATACAAGTTAGGCGTGGGCTGCTGAATTCAAGTTCTGAAGAGAAAGATCTGGGGGTCCTGGCAGACAGCAAAATGATAATGAGCAAGCAGTGTGCTCATGTGGACTGGAAGGCCAATGGAATCCTGGGCTGCATAGGGAAGAGTGTGGCCAGTAGGTCGAGGGAGATCATTCTCCCTCTCTGCTCTGCACTAGTGAGGCCACAACTGGAATACTGCGTCCAGTTCTGGGCTACCCAATTAAGGAGGGATAGGGAACTACTGGAAAGAGTCCAGCAAAGGGCAACGAAGATGATTCAAGGATTGGAGCATCTCCCTTATGAGGAAAGGCTAAGAGAGCTGGGACTCTGTAGCCTGGAGAAGAAAAGGCTGAGGGGAGACCTTATCAATGCTTATAAGTATCTAAAGGGTGGGTTGAAGGAGGAGGGAGCCAGACTCTTTTCAGTGGTTGCCAGTGAGAGGACGAGGGGTAATGGGCACAAGCTGGAACGTGGGAAGTTCCACTCAAATATGAGGAAAAACTTGTTTACGGTGAGGGTGCCAGGCTGCCCAGGGAGGGTGTGGAGCTCCCTTCTTTGGAAGTTTTCAAGACCCGCCTGGGTGTGGTCCTGAGTAACACGCTCTAGGCAATCCTGCTTCGGCAGGGGAGTTGGACTGGATGATCTTTCTGGTTCCTTCCAACTCAACCCTTCCAAAACTTCAGTGAAATTCAAGTCAGTGAAATCCCTTGCTAAAAGTCCCATCCACTCATAATGCAAACCAGCTGATGGACCTAGATACTGCTTTGTTTCTGACTCTTTTGTCCTGTGAAGATAAAAAGGGGTTAACCTTTGGAGGAAGCAAAGATTATTGCTTCTTGGCTTGCAGTGAAGCAATGCAGCTTTTACAGTTCCTGACTGTAGTTAGACCTCTGAAAGATACAGTGCTACTCAAAGATCACAAGTAGCACTCATCCATCTCTTGGAGATACAGTAAAGAGAGACAGGCCAATCTATAGTGAGGAAGTTTATTTCATCTCTTCTGACATCTATAGATTAGACAAGCTGCTAAGATGATACAATAAGGTGCTTCACCAGGAGTTATTTTCTGAACTCCTCAGAAATTGCCGATGAGATGAGCATATGCTGAAGCTTTTTCTGGTCCCTGCCCCAGTGGTCACATCCCCACTAATGCAGGAGCAACACTGAGCCTTAACTGTGTGTCAAACTTTGGCTAATACACCAGGATTTTTGGTTCACTAGCAAGAAACAGAGCACACTTCATGCCAAGCCTTCAGGCAGGAGATATGTGCCCTCCCTGCCCCATCGTCATATGTGCCTGAGTTGATGGAGGCAGCCACGGATCTGGATGAACAAGTCTGATTCATTGCAGTAAGAGAAGCATCTGCCTGACTCAAGCCACCAAATAGCATCTGCCACTGGCATTGTTTCTGAGTGATGTCAAAGAAAGGATGGAGCAAAGGTTTAATCTTAGAACCTGAGGATTGTCATATTTGCCTCTCGCTAGCAGCAGTGCTTTACAGATACAACTATAAACAGCAACTGAATGGTAAGAATCAAGCTGGCATGTCTATCTAGAGGGTAAATGGTTGGTTTTCCCCACATACTCCCCAAAGGTAGCAAAAGAGCTGCTTTATCTGCAAAAATTGTGTCACCTGCCTTGCTTAAACCTTTGGATGAGTGGCTTTCCTAGGCCTGTGAAATAAGAAGTTCAAAAGTTTCCCTCAACATCATTTTTCTGTGGCCTCAAAGTGCTGATTAGGCTATGCTGTTCAAGTAGGGCACAGAATGGAATGGAAATAGGTGGAAAAAGCCCCACAACCTGTTCTTCCAGAGGCACTCTATAAAATATACCCTTGGGATTTCCCAACACTGAGGAGTGACCCACTTTGATTATCCTGGCCCTGATTATCTCCTAAGCCTCCTTTTACTCTAAAGCACCGTAAAGAGGCCAGAAAGTGATCTGGATGTGATCTTTTTCTTACGGTGCAATTCTTCAAAGGATGCCTTGGCACAACATCCGAAGAAAGATGGAAAAGAGAGCATATCAGCAGCGAGCATTTCAGTGGCTCAGAGACAGCATGCTGTCAACTGCTTGAGGGGGCACAAATCCATTTTTGTCTTTTTTTTTTTGGCCCAGAGAAAAGAAAGGGGAACTAAAAATGCAATTTATTCTGTATCTGCATTGCTTCAAGCAAAGCAGTCCATCCAGGCATGCGGTAACTTCATTCACGATTTCAGGCTCAGAGCCAGACATTTCTATCCAGGCCACCAATAAGTTTTGGATAGGGAACCACAGTGAACAACAGGGTCTCATAGTTTTTGTAGACTCATCATAAGGTGTCAGCATTAAGCCTTCTCACCACCTCATCCCCTGCCAGAAAAATAATTTCCTTCCATGGTGTCTGATCACCCAAGTATCAGAACTCAAAGGCAGTTCAGAGATAACAGGAGTCAGTGCCTTTAAAGAGACTTTCCATCCTGTGTTAAGCTTAATAAATTAATTGGGCCTGAGGGGTCAAATTTTTGTAAACACATTTATGTATCTAATTTTCAGGGTTGCCTGTGAAAAACTCACCTAAGGCTTGTCTGAATTCCTAGGTACTGAAATAGTTTTAAATAACCATTTCAAAATCTTTAATTTTGCAGTCAGACTGAACACTTGAGCTGTCATTTACAGATCCTGTTTTTCCCTGATAATGGGATTACTAGAGGAGTTTTGCAGTAGCTTTGAAGAAAGTCAGACTTCCATATCTATGCTTTCATCTCAGAACAGGGGAGGGATATACAAAAAAATCCATCTTATAAAAATAAACAAAGCCTGTTTGTGTGAAGAAACTGAATCAATTTTCATTACCATCCTGTACACAAACCAAATATGATTCAAAGGGATTCATACAGTTCAGTCACATTCAAGTGACATTGATTAGTTTGCTATTCTGTGGATTGCACGCAATTTCAAGGGCTATGTTTGCTTCCTTATGGTTTAATGGCAATTTTAGGTAACCTTGTTCCTTGTGTGGTTACTTTATGTTTAAAATATTTGCAATACCTGCTGGCAACATCATCTGATAGATGCCTAGAAACATTGCTTAATTCTGTTAAGGCACATGCTGGCATTAAACAGCAGCAGAGTTTGCCAGGAAAAATAAAATAGATTGCAGTTTGAAAAGGTTGTTGCAGAATGGGTTGTTGGGTGAGGAACTCTTTGCTGGGAGATATGGCTAGACTAGTTTTCCTGAGGGCTAGGCTGAGATCATGGATGAAAGAATCAGCTCCGTTCACTGGCTGTGTGAGCTGCTGGGGAAAGTATGACGTACTCTGCCAGAGAGCAAGCGGGCTGGCAGTGAAAGAGGAATTAGTACAAGGAAAGCTGTGAGGGCTTCCCGAGGTTGAAAGATGGGTTCCCAAGGAAACTCCACACGTGACCATATGACAAATCTCCTGCATAGCATCCGCAGTCTGATGTCTTCATTGCAAGCCTAGAACATGTGGCCAGCAATTGCTCATGTTGCCCCAGCACAGCAGGAGCTGAGATTAGTGGGCACTTCCTAAAGCTTGTCTTCTGGCAAGCTCTTTTCATTGACCCTTCCTGTGAGAAAGCTTCACAGATCAAGGAAGCAGTGTGCCTCCCTCTTCAATGACAAAAGGATTCACGTGAGGGACAAATAAAGTGTCTTGCCAAAGGGAAAGGAGAGAGCATGGAAATTATTTTCAATCTGTGCTTTTGCAAGCGAAGGGAGAGGCTCTTACTCCTCCACTTCTGTGGAGCTGCCTGCTGCCAGACTCAGGGCAGCTTCTGAAGCTCTGATGGTTAACACGTA
The DNA here is from genome assembly GCA_004320125.1 of Scolopax mira. Lineage (NCBI taxonomy): Eukaryota > Metazoa > Chordata > Aves > Charadriiformes > Scolopacidae > Scolopax > Scolopax mira. Next base: position 25,977 of record BJBW01006439.1, on the reverse strand, counting down.
AGCAAAAAATTACTTTAAGCCTTTTGTAAAACTCTTTTCAGAAAGAGATGGTTTACTTTCTCCTGTAAAATTGCAACCAGATATTGGGAGAGCATTAAATGTATTTAGGCATACAAAGAGGTCAGGCTGCATTTTGATGGCACAGTTCACACTTTGTCCCCAAAACAGACTGAGCATTTGGAAAAGCAACACAATTTATTCCTGAATGAGAAGATGCGAAGAACATTTGGGATTAACCTCTCCACAAACAGATATTTTAAAATACTCCTGGCAAACTGTTCCTTTCTGGTAGCAAAATACTATCAGAAGTGGGTGGTATGCTGCTCTTCCCAGTATCTAGTCACTGTAGTAGGTCAGAGCAGAGATCAGGCTAGGCTGACATCCCTTGATAGGAGACAGTACCTGATGTTTCAGGTAACATGTCCCACAATATGATTATACACACTGAAAATCATCATTAATCCCCTGCCTAGTGAGGTGGCATGGGGAATATGCTCTTTTTCAGCCCTGGCATCAACCCCTGGCAGCAGTGTGCAGGTGAGTTACTGATGCTTGTATGAAGCTCCTGTTCCAGAAAGCTAATATATTCCATGTGGAATCGTGCTCAGTTGGCTTTACTCAAGGGAAGGCAATGAGCAGAGAAAGCATGCTGAAGTCTCCTGCTCTCTTTTTTTTATTATCACCTTCCTTTAACACACCCAGGTTGTCCTCAGGAAACTTGTCTTCTCCTCCACCACCCTGCACAGTTTGGGGAGTAAACAGTGCATCAGCTCAAACTCCAGAATTAAGGAAAAACCGGCAACACATGGACTTGCTAATTACTGAGCTGTGAAAAAAAAAGCTTCACATTTTCAGGCATTGTTGAGGGCAAAGTGGATGCCTGCTCACTCTCTTCTCCCCTAGGTTTTTTAGGTGCAGACTGTGACATGTATTTCTAATGTCACTGGACTATAAAAAGAAGTGTGTGCATCCCTGCATAGCTCCCTAGAAGTGAGTAAGTGATCAGATTGGAAGTGTCATCCAAGAGAGGCTCATGCAGCCAGACATCTTTGCTGCTTCAACACCACCACAGATCCCACAGTGTTGAAGAGGGTGACATATCTGCTCTTTGCAGATGGGTAGGAGGCATTTCCAGACTGCTTTAGCGTGCGAGTGACAATAATCCGGCAGCCTCCCTGAGACAGAAAATGTTGCTGGTTTCTGCCAGCATCACGCCTTTGGGAGTTCACCCAAGGTCTGTTTCAGAAGCAAAGGGGCTAGAGCAGGGCAGTGTGCATTTCTGACCAATATGGTCACTGGGGATAGGAAGACCAAAGCACACGTAGCTCAGGGAGTGCATTAATTGAACCATATTGCTATTAAACACAGTTTCATCTGGTTTGGGATCATCTAGGGCTCTGTTATGCATTCCACTGCCATCCTGGTCTGCATCTTCAAAGCTCAGTTCCAGAAGGTACAATGTGAATTTCAGCTAAAGACATGGAAGTAAATCTCTTGCACTACATTGCTTTGAGGCCTTTCTCCCACAGAAGTCTTTCAGAGAAACTAGAAGAAGGAGCTAGAATTTAATCTGAAAAAGATCTGGTATGAATCTGCAGGTCACCCTTGTAGAGCTCAGTAGGTGGGACATCAGCATGTTACTTTCTCTGTAGCTGAGTTGTGTTTTATCATCTTTCTCCGCAGAAAAGGTGCTGGTCCCCTTCTCTCTCCTTCCAGCCCATCCTTCTCAGTAATGCGCTGTAGCCCATGACCCCTTGGATAAAAGATGAGAGTACTAATTGCTTGGAAACACTTCACAGTAAGTGGATGTTAAGTGTACTAATGCTGAACAGCAATGGAAATTACAACATGGACATCACCAGAATCCATCACAACTAATGAGATTAGAGTGGATACCACAAGAATTCATAATGATCTACTCTGCTCCAAAACTTTTGTCAGTGCATCTGATGCTCTGCTCTTCTCCTGCCCTCTACTTACACACTTTGAAGAGTACAGACAAGTGAGGACCCCAGGAGCCTTTCATCCTACTCTGTACCACTCTTATACAGCCCTTGTTTCTAATTATATGCAGACACAACAGCAATGGCAATGACTTCATGGCGAACCCCCCCAAGAAATAAATCATCCTAATTTCAAGGCAAAGTTAGCACAACCATCCACTGTGTCATTTCCATGAATCAAAGTGACAAAGGGCCATGCTTGTTGAGGCATTGCCTATGCAAATGCAATACAGCACTAATGAATGGAAGCAAAGACCTATAGTGCCAGGACAAGGCACACTTGTGCCAAAACTCCTAGGAAGCGGCTGTTGCTTTGTTCAAAGGAGTCAGTGATGGGCTGAGGCAGAGAGGCTCTCAGGAGCCTGGGACTGTACTATTCAGTTATTCATAACCCAGGTTATGGTCCTTATTCTTTAGGAACATAGTTTCATGCCAAATATTTCTGATTTATAAGCAGCAAGCTGTCTCTCTGAGTTCCTGGAAATTGTGATAGGGGAGGGAGTATTCTAAACCAGGACGATCCAAAGATCCTTTGTGGGGAGAAAGGAGCATATTGGAAGTTCAGTGTAAGGTGCTGAGAAGGACCCACGATACTTCAGATTTTCTTCATTATTCTCCAAAGCCTAATCTAATTTAACACCTCACAAAGCAGGGCTTTGCAGAGGAGGTATCTGTGTTTTCAATCAGATCTCATTGTTATTATGTCTATGCTGATATTTGATACCTTGATGTTATTGTTCATATTCTCTAGAAGCCTATAAAAGAGGTCTAGAGCCAAACAAGGGTTAGTCCTGTGGCGCTAGATGATTTATGGGTAAAGTGTAAGAAAAGGCCCTGCCACAAACAGCCAGAAGGGCAAAATAGCTGCATGAAGGATAGGATATCAGAGAAAGGCAGAATGATTTCCTCAAGGTCACACAAGTCACAGCACAAAGCTGGGAATAGGCTTGATGACTCACAGGGAAGTGCAGTATATTGTCCTGATGCAGAAGTCTCTGATATCCCTGACTAACACACCACATGAAGAAATTATTTCATGCGCTGGCACCAAGTATCAGCCAAAAAAGGTCTAAAACACAAAAGTAATTCAATATATGCCACCGGAGGTTTTCTCTTCCCAATAGGTGCAAAAGAAAAATTACTATGAGCAGGGAGTGCAGCTAGGCTGGGGCTCTCCCTGCCTCCAGCCTGCGTGCCCCCACCCTGTTACACCCATTATTTTCTTTTACAGTTGCTTTCTTTGTTAGATGATGTCATGGATTATTTATCTCTAAAGGCATTAAATGATACAAAGCACTTGATGAGTCATTGTGAAAAACAGTCTTCAAGTCTAGCTGGTGCAAGAAGAAAGGACCATAAATTCCCTGGCCTTAGTGTTTCCAAGACTTGAAAGCAATTGCATTGCTCTCATCCAGTGAATACAGGGATTGTTGCTCTCCCACTATTCCTGAGTCACACAGTTGAGCAGCTAGGACTTCACTGCCTGGTATTTTGGTTTCAAAGTCTACCAGTGTCAGTCATTGTACTAGAAATCAGCACCCAAAGTCACCTTGGACAGGTGCTATTTGACTGTGCCTCAGTGGACCAAGACTGGAGCAGAGGTGCTGGTCAGTCTGCAGCTGAGCCAGTGAAAAGCATAATTTTCCCTAGCACATAACACTGTTACAGTGTTTGACCTACTAAGATCTGCATTGTCATAGCACATGTTGGTACCCCCTAACACAGTTCTGTATTTTATTAAGTTCATGGAATCCCCCTTTTCAGCCACAAAACAAAGCAAAAACATGCCTCAAGCACATTGATAAAGGGCTTTTGAATAGGTGAATCACATGCCATTTCACAATTAGCACTTTAATTTCGAACATTAATTAGGGCATGGGTGTTTGGAGAGTTCAGTTCTCATCAACCCACTTACATTGTTCAGAGAAGACCTAAAGAGATACTGAAGTTTGCAAATAAATCAATAGGAAAAATGAAAAGTCAGTACCACAGGCTGAATACTGGCGACCTGGGAAATGCTTCACAAAAAAAAGGTTTACTTACCAGAGCACATGAAGAAGCAATATTTCAGTTACAATACCATGACACTAAAGAAATATAGGCATGCTGAAGAAAGAGAGTGGCTTCATACGCAAGGCACAGGACAGCCTACAGATGGGAATCCACAAGCTGGCTTTGGTTCACTGAATAGTTCTTCTAGACACTATTATAGTTATCCTATTGAGCTTAAACATCCTTTAAAAAAAAAACCATTGTTTTTCAAGAGGAAAAAAATTCACTTATTTGGAGATGTTAACATAATAACTAAACACAAAAGTCTTTAAAAAGGCTTGTATATGGATTCATTATTCATATATTCTGAGGAAATGAGATTTACTGGCTGTTTTTTACATACAGAAGTGGAATTAAATCTGGAAATAAAAACAGATGGATATCAGCACATTACAGCCATAATATAAGCAGGAGTACTACTAAGCTAGCTATAGGAGAAACAACAAATGTGTTTATCCTAAAGAATTGGAGACACTGAAAATACCTGCTGCTTTTCAGAAAGATAAAAGCCAAGAGAAGATAATTCCTCACAAGTCACAAAAAGAAGAAATGAAATTACAAAGAAGTAAATTGAAAAATACACCACCATCCATGCTGCCAACAGCAGCATGGCCTTGGTCATATTCTGAGGACCACCTTGCATATCAGCCAGAAGATAGCAAAGACATCTCAGCAGCAGGAGCATCCGAAGTAGGGTTTGGCATACAGATTAAGTTTTGCAGGTTGAATGGGGGAGAAAGGAGAACTTTACCAGGTCACATTTGCTACAGCCTTTCTGAAATGTAAATGAGGACTTTCTAGTGTCTCATCTCAGCATGCGGGAGGCAAAATGTCTCCCTCCCTCCCCTTTTTGTGTCCCCTAGCACAGAAAAGGCAAGAGCTCAAACCTTGAGAGTTTGCATCCGGGACCACTGCTGGAAAACACACAGCAGACTGGAGAACTGCATGAATGTAATTTATTTTCCTTTATGTAGAAAAAAAAATACCTGCTGTAGAGAACACAGTCCTATTACTCAGTACTGTGCATGGTGTTCAACTTGGTTTAAGTGTCAGAAACCTTAATTAGGGCTCTAAACAGGCTTCCTAAAAGTGCAGTTCAAACTACTGGGAAAGAAACATTTGTCTGGTCAAAGCAAATAGAATTTTATTAGTTTCCCTGAGGGACCCAGAGAGTAAACCAGGAATGACAGAGGAAACACTAAGTCCATCAGGATACGGCTGTATTATTCCTCTCATACCTTTTATATTTTAAAAAACATCTGTCCAGACTGTAGTGACCCTTGTAGCCGACAGATGCAAATGATAAACTGCAAGTGAAGTCTGTGAGGGAAATGAAAATTACAAGCTAGATTCTCCCTGGGACCCTCATAAGCACAAGACCAAACCCATCAGCCTGAAAGGATTATTTCACTCATGAAGTGTAACAGAACTTGGAAAAAGGTTGTAGGAGCAAAATTATACTGGATCGTGGTCATTTACAGAGACAAAAGCTTACAACATCAGAGCTTCCTTGTTCAAAGCACCTGTTTGGAAAGGCTTTTTGAAAACATGTGCTTTATATATGACCTTTAAAGCTTCAGCACTGATAAGGCCCAGTAACACAGCAGAGCGTCTGTAGTTCCTTCAGGCACGCAGCAACACACAGGAAGCAAGCAGAGGAGAAATACTGTCTGCTTGGGGTACTGGGAGGAGTAGTATAAAGACAGTAGGAAGCAACCAAGGGGCGCTGCCTTCCGCTATGTGCAATGGAGATGAAGTTGATGTGAAAAGAAAGTTTGATGGAGAAATTGCCTCCTTGAATCCTCACTGGTGGCTTTGGTCTGCTTCGATTGCAAGGGACGTCGGAGCAGCGCGAGGTACCAGCAGGTGCAGCTGCGCGCGAGACACACGGAGGCCGGTCTGACTAGGGGGCATTCCCCGAGCCGCCCACGCCGGAGCCGCTGATTGGATGAGACAGCAAGGGGCGGAGGCTGCGCCCGGCAGCGCGGGAGATTTCAGCAGGCGAGAATAAAGAGCCCAGCTGATGGCACCGTCGAGCCTGTACGTCCCAGCCAGCAGTATGGGGACGAGCCTCAAAAAAAGCAGTGTCCTCTGCTTCTCCTGAGCAGTTAGCACCCAGTAGAACCGATGCAGCCATACAGATGGAGGTTCTGTTCCAGCATGTGCCCACCCAGGTTTCTGGCTGTAGGATGTTCGAAGGGATATCTAACTCTAGGACTGGTGCCTCCACCAAAACCTTGGGGTTTTTACACCATGGAAGATCCTTCAAAGCACAAGGTATGCTGGGGCCTGATGAGGTGGGGAGAATATATCTTTGGATGTAAGCTGGAGGGAGCTTTAAGCTAGAATCAATGGGGGAAGGAGCTACCAACAGACTGGATGATGGGAAGCATCTTTTCACAAGAGAATGGTCAAACACTAGAACAGGCTTCCTGGAGAGGTAGTTGATGCTTGAAGTCTGTTAGAGTTTAAGAGGCATTTGGACAATGCCCTGCATAATATGCTTTAATTTGGCTGACACTGGAGTGGTCAGGCAGTTGGACTAGATGATTGTTGTAGGTCCCTTCCAACTGAAATCCTATATTCTTTCCTATACTTATTTCTTTGGGTTAAGGCACTGCAGTCCTAAAGAGGAGATTTTATTGATAAGAGCACCCTTTACATAGGGGTCACAGCTGATGTAAATGCAGCTTCAATTGATGGTCTTGTCTGGTAGAAGCAATGGCAACTACTGTGCCTGTATCGCTCACAAGTCAGAGGCCTCTTCATAAAGGTACAGCTTTCCATATTTCTCTTCCCTGAAATAAGGATTTGTACTTACTGGTTCAATTCTTACTCTCTTCCCAAAAGTTTTGTATATTCTTGTTCTGGAAAGAGGAAAATTTGCAAAATGATGTATCTGATCTACTGTCTCCAAGAGTCTAGTTACCGATGCAAACAGGCATGTTTATTTTATAAGTGCTTGTATACATAATATTCAAATCAAATATTGGTTCTAGAGTAGGGACTCATAATGTGATAGCTTCTTACTTGATAAATAGCTGGGTTTGTATGGGGATTCATATCAGGTTCTATAGAAACAAAGCTAAAGTAAATATTTGCCCATCTCCCTTGTGATTTTGCCTGCTTCTGCAGTAACTCCTGAAATGAGACAAATCAAGCCACCTGTTGTGGTCTTTACCTTGCAAGTTTGTGTCCTCAGGCAGGCATGGGTAGCAACAGAGTCTGAGGCAAGTAAATTATAGAGTTAACTGCTGTGCTATATCAATGATAGATCAAAGAACAAAAATAGAGCATAGGCAAGACTGAAATCACCTCTCAGCTGACTGGAATTGTGTTTCCAAAATACTCTATTCAGTAGAGTTCCTCTATGAGTCAGGACAAAGATGCCATTGCTTTTCTTCTACTACTACTTCTTTTTTTTTTTTTTTTTGAACTGAGGTACTCGCTTGTTCTGTAGAGAGAAATATCATTCTTCCTGACAGACACTGTCTGTTGACTTAAACTTTGTCTGGGTTCCTTGTGCAAAACAGTTCTTAATTGTCTTCATATATCAACTTACTAAAATGTGTGGATCAACATGTTAACAAAAAAAAATACATAGCTTAAAAGCCAATTGGCCCTTCTTTAAGGATCGCTGTATTACTTTTTCTATATGAAAAAACAAGCTCTTAGAGGAATTTGCAAAGAAATGGGCTGGAATTTAACTACAGGAGGTTGCAAAGGGAATTTGTTGTTACCCTAAACCTGGATTTTTGCTTCCCCATTCCTAAAGATTATGTACATCAGGCTCTCTTTTCCCACGCTACATCTGTTTTTCTATACATGGATAGAAATACAGTTACTATTTTAACTGCCTTTCAAATATAAATGTTGCCAATTAGCCATTATTTCCCAGTATTCCTGGAAAATATAAAACCAAGGAATTAATCTAAATCCACATGTGGCCATATCCTTAGTTGGTGTCAATGCTTGCACCTCTGATAATTTCTTTTGGACCTGGGCCGCTTTATGCCTGCTAAGGATATGGCTCAGTAGGATCCACCTGAAAAGCTCTCTTTGACTTATCTAAGATACAGATCTGTCCTACTGTTGTTACAAATGCTTTACAAGATCTGGAGTATGTTAGATGTTGGGACTGCTACTCTGCTAAACAATCACATATTGGAATATTTTCCTACTACCTCAAATCCCATGAAGCAGAAAATGCAAAGCCTGTTCCCTTTCCTCCTGTTTATGTTGGGACCAATAATTAAAACTAATTTTCAAATTGAATTTAACGTATGTCTGAAAGTTGCCTGATTGCCCCAGCCAAAAATTGCAATTGGCAGCTCTGGTTTCTGGCATGGCTGAATTCAGAGTGGATTATCTGTGCAGATCAAAATATAAAGCAGCACCTCTGGTGAGGCCTGGAATACAAGTTGTTCCTGGACATCTGCCCAAAACTTTGATGTTTAGTCACAGCATAGGTCAGGAAAGGAACAAATTCTGCTACATAATTACTAGGAAATGAGAAATCACTCTCCAACATGTGACATTACAGGGTGCAATCAAAATGGGAATTTAACAGAAGATTAAATTTGTGGAAGCTAAGATCTGAATCTATCAAACTTTAAAACACCTAATCAATTCAGATGCTGTGTGTCTTTCCTTAAAAAGTATACTCTCAAGACAACATAATTTGGATAGACCTTGTTACTGGACCATGAAGCGAAAGTATTCCTGCCCGGCTTCAAAGATAAATTTTGCATTTGTAGGAATAAATGAAGTTGAACAGTAGCTGAGCTCACCAAAGGGCATTTTAAAACCAAGAGAGGAGAGAAAATGAAACCTAAAACAACAAACAGGAGGACAAATAGTAATAATGCCCATGAAGCATGAACAGACACACAATGATGGGTGCTTACTTGCAAAAAATAAAAAATTCCACACAAAATCAGTATTAGCATACTGGGGAGGAAGAGTACCACATTTAAATGGTTCTCTCATCAGTTAAGGGAGCCCTCTTAGAAAGTCCTACTGCAAAGGATCAGATTTTGGATACAGATATAAGAAGCTGGTTGTAGATCAGCCCTACGGGTCCCTTGGCTTTGATGCAGAATGGCAAAAGAAATGCAGATGACTTTGCTAAATGTGAAACTGTCACATCTAAGGGATTTATTAATTAGCTGATGACTCAGTTGCTGCTGTTAAATAAATAATAAAGCCTGCCTGCCTGCTTAATACCATCTCTTGATTTTGCTTTTTCCACCTGTAGTTTCTGGAAATACCTTTGCACGAGAAGAGCTGTACAGTCCCTTTCCTTGACAATTTTGTCTCTCAGTTGTATATTCCTGTAGCCGCTGAAGGGCTATAAAGGGAGTTGAGAGTGCTCAATTCTGTGGTGAATCTTGCTCTCTCTCAGGAGGAACGTCCACAACTCTTGAATATGTGAAGTTTTTCAAATTTTTAAATGGATGTGCCCTAACATAATCTCTGTAAATAGGACAGGTTTAGTAACAGAGCTGGTCCTAACAAGCTGTCATTGGAAAAAGGGGAGGACAGAAGCCTGCAATGATTTATATGAAATGTACTGTAGTCTAAAGGATCCTGGGTGAATTCTTGTTCAACTGTCCCAGAACTTGCCCAGACAACAGGATGTCTGCCTTCTCACTTCCATGCCCTGGTTGGAGCAGAGCATGCTTAATTTTTCTTATCGAGGTTCTAGTTTAAGGCAGAAGAAGCCTTTATGAGCTAGTCATCAAACCAAGGAAATTAAAGTACATTTGCACGCCCAAAATTATTTGTTTTCTGTAGAGTGAATCATGAGATATATCAGCTTCTTTTTTTAGATAGAGTTGTAATTTGGAAATTGCTTAGAGAAAGGCAGAGTTGCGTGTGGTCATGTGGTCATATCTTTGGCAGACATAAATCACTATAGCTCTCTTGACTCAGGGAACCCATGTTGATTTGTGCCTGCTGAGAATCAAGGCATAACCTCTTTAAGTGCATGAATGCAGTACTTGTAATCAGCCAATAAAACTCCATTTAAATAAGAGCCTAATTCCTATGAAGAAAGAATGTATGAGGCATTGAAAACTCTTTTGTTAAGTTCCAATCTCCATTATTTGGAAAGCACAAAAATCAGCTTGCACACAATATATCACTTATTAAAACTTTTTACTAACAATGCAGTTTGGTCTTGGGGACAGTACTGCCAGAAAGAAAGGTAATAGCAGCTTTGAGAGGAAGGAAATGTATGAGCCTTTTCTCTATGAGACTCTTACATCCCTCTTGTGGGTGACATACAGGGCATGGCAGGCTACCACTGCAGGCAGCTGCACTTTCCCTTCTCATCCACACTGGCATAGACTGGGCCTTTGCAGAGTTAAGAACTTTGGGGCTGAAAGTCTGATGAAAGTCTATGCTATAAGTTTATAACCTGAGTAGAGCAGATACTGATATTATTCCTATTATAAAGGAGTCCATAAAACTATTTGTGTGGGCATAGGCACAAGATGCAATGCTTGCTCGCCATTTTGTAATTGGAAGTGTGTCACATGAGGAGCCACCAGAAGCAGGTCTTGGCTCAGATGGAAAAGATTCATGGATTCACAGATTGGGCAGGGTTAGAAGGGACCTCTAGAGATCCTCTAGTCCAAATCCCCTGCCAAAGCAGGAACGCCTACAGCATATTACCCAGGACCACATCAAGGCAGGTCTTGAAAATCTCCAGAGAAGGGGACTCCACAACCTCTCTCGGCAGCTTGTTCCAGTGCTCTGTCACCCTCATTGGAAAGAAGTTCTCCCTCATGTTTGAGTGGAACTTCCCAAGTTCCAGCTTGTGCCTGTTGCCCCTTGTCCTATTGCTGGAAACCACTGAAGAGAGCCCAGCTCCATCCTCCTTCACCCACCCTTTAGGAACTTCTAAACATAGATGAGGTCTCCCCTCAGTCTTCTCTTCTCAAGGCTAAAAAGGTAGGAGACAAATCAGTGTTTAAAAACCTGAAGAGGTGTGACAGCTATAAAAATCCTGGTACTCATTTTTAATGCTGCAGGTTTTCAAGAAGGGACTCCCTGTATTCTACTAAAAAAAATACATACATGTTTTGGATTAAGGTGCTTTGCATCTCTGCATATGCATATTTATAATTATTTATTATTTATAGGCCACCAGGAATGTATAGGGCACTTCAGAGACGTATTAAACAAGCTGTTACCTCCTGTGAATTGCTTCCAATCTAAGTGCTTTGTAAAGCTCTTTAGGCAACTAATTTGGAAATCCACCTTTTTAGTGCTGCTTTTTAACAACAGATGCACTGATCCAATAGAAATAATTTGTTTTCCCTTTGAAGTTCTGTGATGGCTGCCACAGACTTGCAGTGAGCAGGTTTCAGGATGAAGTATTCCACTGGAGTCTTAATTATAGAAAAACTTTTTCTTTTTTTTCTATTTTATGAGATGATTTATATATATTACCAAAGACCTTGAAAGCCAAAACCAAATATGGGTTCCTGTTGTGCAATGTATCAAACACTCACAGTGTAAAAAAGGGCTGCAGTGCTAAGTAATGGAGAATTTATAATGCATTTCTGTTTCTGCTGGACTGAGTCACCAAGATCACCCTGCCTGTGTAGGTCCAACTGAATCACGCTTTGGCTGAAATATGAACAAGAGATCAACCACTTGCAGATTAAGTGGTGAAAGAAAACACCCACGCAGAGCATGTGTTAGAATGGCTCTATCAGGAACTTAAAGTCATAAGATTCCCAGGAGGACTACTGCTGCACATGCAATATAAATTACACAAGCCACCAGCTAGCTGACTTGGAAGCACTTCAAATAGCTGTAGCTGAAAAGCCCATTTTTACTTGGTTAAAGTTCTGACTGGAAGTCTAAAAGATGGGCTACAACCCCTGGCCCAACTGGAAATGTTTGCAGACCGTGGGCAAAGCAGCAAGAGTGCAAGGAGGCACAGGGCTCTGGGCAGAGCCTGGTGAATCTCCATGAGAGCAAGAAGAGAAATGGTCCCTCTAGCACACTGCTGCTCTGGAGAGGGGGGAGATCTGGGTGATGCAGTCTTCCCAGAAGTACTTTGGGGGATGTTTCGGAAGCAGTGTAAGAGAGGAAGCTCAAGGAAGTTTTACAGACCCAGTACTGGAAGAAAAGGAATTTCCACTGCATTCAGCAAAGTGCTGGCAATTCCTCTTTTGAGACAAGCAAAACAAATAGGGGATGCAGACAGAGCATCTGATTAAATACTGTGTGCTTGCCACTCCTTTCCCTGGCTTTACATCAGACTCACAGCAGTGATGTCAGTGCATTTACCCCTTGTTTATAGCAGCTGTAGAGAGAAAAGACAAGCAAGCTGGTTTCAATAAATCAGCCTGGCCTCATTAGCTCTCATCAACTTGCTCTAACATGTCCAGTGAGTATTTGGCTTAAAAAGAAGTTAGGATTCACAATACGCAGGGTAGGATTTGGCACTGAGGACTTTCAGGAGATAACAAGTCAAAGCTCGGTTCCCACAGAATAAAGCCTGTCATAAACACTGGCCTATTTTTACTGTCAGTTACCGATTAATGTTGCGATTGCTGTGGCTCCCTAGGCATTGACCATTTGCAGACTATTGCGATTACAGGTGGGCAAGAGAGGGAAAGTATGTTTTGTCTCCACTGCTGAGAAGCTTTGAAACTTAAAAAAAAAAATCCCCCACAACTTGCAGCAGTTTTCCAGTGCTTTCAGTGAGGATCATCGGAGGAAAAGTTATATCAAAACAGACGTGGCCATCCTCTTTTAATGAAATGTTCGACCTGCCTTCTTTGAGCAGCAAGGCTCCTGTAAACACATGATCTGTCCTGTGTGTTGGTGCCTGTCTATGCAAGGGAAAGCAGTCCTGTGATATCTGATGTTACTGGGCCCTAAAGAAATTGCACTAGAGGCAGGTATGAATGTTCCTCTGTCTTTTTGCTGATGGATAAGAAATTAATCTGATTCTGAAAGCTAAAGGAAAAGAAAAAACATCTTTATGGGTATCAGACTTAAATCTGGTAGCTGTTTATCAGTCACTTCTCCAAATCTTCTTCAGCTCTCAGCTTCAGGGAGACATTTAAACCTAGAATGTCTGTGCTGCTACTGCTGTCACTGCTATGTGAGGCACTTACCTCACAGCCAGCCTGGGCCATGCAGGGAAGCAGGTTTTGAAGCAACACACCACTGTGCCTAGGTCTACCAGAGGTGCTGTGGGGATGGAGGATCAATGAGGGAGGCTGCTGCGAAGGCAGAGGTCCAGGTGCTCTTGGGAAGAAGCTGGAAGAGTTTGAGGAGCCATGAGAGCACTGAGAGGAGTGTCTAAGGTGATAGAGGGGAGAATGCAGGGTTGGAGAGTGCATTTTTGAGCAGTGTTTCTCTACAGTGGGAGCATGGGAGAAAGAGGGCTGATTCTCATGGTGCCAGTCTTGCCTGTCATGGAAGGCAGCAGCTGTTGAATAGACAAGAAGTGATGATAAAGTCTTATCTCTTTTCTTAGAGAGTCTGAGCTTGTCATCCCAATGTAGACCAAAGGAAAGCCCCTGGTGGGATGCACAATGTGGCTCTGTCTCATGGGTTCCATGACTCAGGCTGTCCCAGAAAGAAAAACTTGCACAGGGCACTCTCAGATCCCACAATTGTCTGACATATGCCTCAGAAATACCAAGGTATTTTTTTACCAGTGGTACAGTGCTGCAATTCCCCGAGAACCACAATTCAAAGCCTGGGAGACCTTAATCCTGCCAAGGCCCAGAATACAGAGACTTCCTTGGAAGGGCTGTTTCCCTAGGGGCTTCAATGACAGACCTCTTTCCTTTTGGTTACAAAGCATCCAGCAGGGATGCTGCTCTTACATTTGGGTGATGGGCAGCAATGTAAGCCCAGCTGCATTCAATCAACAACCCTACACAGTCTGCACTGTTACCAGTCTGATGTATGCAGATATACAGGCATATCCAGGCACTTTTAAGAGGAGGTGGGATTGCTCCTCTCCTCTTACTGGAGAGGGGTGCAGAGAGCAGGTTATACTCAGGATTGGTTCTTTTTTCTGTCTTCTGTTATCCTCTGGCTGAGGCATATCTTTGTCATTCCTGGGCTGAGGTCGGAGGCACTCAGTGAGGACAGTGTCTCTTGGGATATGGTCCAGCACATTCTCCTCATTTACCACCCTTCCAAGCAGCCATCTCAGGAATCCAGCTGGCAGCACAATAGCTGGCTGCAGAAGTGAGTTTGAATGGGGCCAAATGAGAGCTAATTGTGTCTCTGCTACAAAGCACAGGAGGCTCCAGTGGAAAGGTCAGGATGATAAAGGCTCCAGCATGCTGAGTAGGTAGGAGCTATTTTCAATTGGATACAGCACATCTCTTGCTGCCACCTTGTTTCTATAGCAATACTGGGGCCAGGCTGTGCAGGGACGTGGACAGTAAATGAAAATATAGCCCCATAGAAATACGAATATTACTGCCCATAGAAAAGCAGATACAGTATCCCCAGGAAACATCTTTGGTTTTCCTTCCATGCTCTCTTCCTCTCTCCCTTTGTTTTTGGTTTGTTTTCTGGCATGCCTCAGCAACTGCATAGTATCTTGGAACCCGAGCATCATTTGGGAAGCCCTAAAAGAAATTAGGAAAGCTGCCATTTCCTTAGATATGTACAGACTGAAAAGTCCATTCTGTTTTGACAGAAAATTCGAACTGTGCTGGATGCTGTGCATTTGCATAATAAGAGATAGTCTCTGCTCCTAAAAGAACATAGCATGCAATTCAGAAAATCAAACAAGACTGGCTGGAAAGAAGTGCTGCTATCTCTGCTTTTTCAACCAAAGAACTGAGATGTATGGGGATTAAAGCATGCTACAGACATGCCACATAACCCTTAGAGCATGCTCCCATTCCCCAGAAGCAGGGGAATAGGGCCCCCAGTTTCATGGGTGTCCCATCCCATCCCCTCCAGCCTACTTGAGCTACCTTCCTGTAAGCTGCACCCCCTGTGCTCTGTGTGTTTTGTTATGGTAGCATTCCCTTCCTAAAGAAAAGTGATGTCCTAAGTTATCAATCAGTTAGTGCTTCCTTGGCATTAGCTGCTCCAAATAGGAATTAAATGAAAGCCTTGGGGCTTACTTGAAAGTCAGATAGAGAATCTGTGGTTTTTTTCATGGGTTGGGTTTTTTCTGGTCCCAACAGTTATTTCCCATTCAGTAGGGGAACTGACATCGTTTTCCCAGCCTGTCAATACTGCAGTCTGTTCTCACGTGGCTTTCTTGTCACCTCTCTCTTGTCTTCCTCTCCTTCCTGTTGTGTAGTGTCACATGGTTTTGTTGCTTCTCAGCAGTTGAACCTTAGAAATCAAAGATAAATTTATCTAAAGATTTGGCTTAGATATACATTCACCACTAGTCTGATCACTCTAGTTTCAAACTAGTATCTTCCTACCCTTGAGGGTAGGAGGTACACACAGAGATAGTCCTCAAGAAATCTTGAGTACTGACACATGTTCTGCTTTAGGCTAGCAGTGCTGGTCTCAAACCAGGCCTGCTGAGAGGCTTGGGTCTGTCTAGCTTGGAGAGGAGAAGGAGAGGTGATCTCATCAGTGCTGATTAGTATCTAAAAGGCAAGTGTCAAGAGAATGAGGCTAGACTCTTTTTCAGTGGAGCCCAGCAACAGGACAAGGAATAATAGGCACTAACTGGAACACAGGAAATTCCATCTCAACGTGAGGGAAAAACTACTTTGAGGGTGCCAGAGCACTGGAACAGGCTGCTCAGACAGGCTGTGGAGTCTCCTTCACTGTAGATATTCAAAACCTGCCTGCACACAGGTCCCCTGGTAGATGAACCTGCTTTGGCAGGTAGGATTGGACTAGATGAACTCTGAAGGTCCCTTACAACACCTACCATTCTATGATTCTATATTTGTACAATTATGCGTAAAAAAAAAAAAAAAAATGGAGAGCATAGCGAATGTTTCTAGCTTCTGCCTCCTCAGTTGCTGCAGCTGGTCCCTGGGATCAGAAATGCATGAAAACAGTGGCCTTCGCTGCTGATGCTGGTTAATTATGTGGCCCCTGTTATATCCCCAAGGCTTGAAATAAATATTTTTCCATGCCTAGCAAGGCTAAACATAGCATTATGCTCCATTCCCAGCTGATTCCCGTTTTAATTTTGCCTTCAGTGCTGCTTTTCTGCTTCATTTGCTTGTAAACACCAAGCACTTTAGATGATTGCACATGGAAGTTGGCTGTTGTTGGAAAGAAGAACCTTCCAACATTTCCCAGGGGATCACAAGCACGGGACAAGCTGATTAACAGGAGTAACAGAGGAAGATGCAGGTGATGTCTAGTGTGCATGACATAAGAGGAAGAAAGGTTTATTGAGTAGTTCCCTTGCCTTGCACCAAATGCTACCCATCATATGTCTAGCAATATAGACAAGTTCCACCCATGTGAAAATAACAAACATTCATGAGGCAACACTGCAGCAGCTTCTCTTTCTCACCCCTCTTAAAGTCCTCCAAGCATGATATCTGACAGCTGTTTTTGTTCTCCGGGGTTTAGGTGCCAGCATTTTTCCTTATCAGGCTGTCTTCTTGGGGATGTCAGTTTTCTTTGTTTTATATATTGTGCAGTGAAAGTAACAGACTTATCAGCTCTACACCTAACTGTAAAAATTAAGAATGTGAGATCAACCTAGCTGGTCTTACAACATGGCTGAGACAAAAGATACATTGTTTTTAATTGGAGAGGACATGGTTCCAAACCCTTCTTCAGGATGAATCATCCCACCCTAACAAATCTGTACCTAAGCTGTTTAACCGAATTCCCTTTACAGCCAACAGTAAGAAATAGGCCAAAAAATTTCTCAGTGCCTAATTTAGATGCTTTTGGATTAGATGAAATGTATCTTGGAAACAACTGTTTCTCTCAACTGCGGAAAAAAAGATTCCAGACAACTAGTTCAGGTGGAGAAACTCCTGTAAACATCAACAGCTCAGTGCCATCTCATTGCAACTACCCTGGCTTTGCAGCCCTTTGTCTGAAAAGTTCATTCTTTGTAGTAACTCCAAGTAGTTTCAGCGTATTTACAAGCTGTAGTGATTTTGCTGTGTTTTGTAGGCATTTTTTGAGCGTTATCATCATCTATCAAGAAACTCTCATAAAATGAGAAGAAAACAAGAGAAGATGTGCATGAAGTAAATTCTTCAAAAGTATCTTTCTGTCCAGCACTGTGCTAAATATAAACATTCTTAAACATGATAAAGAATAAAAGAGAAACTCAAGGATGGCCTGATGGAGCACACCTCTGCTTCTGAGATGCACAAAACTGGGAAAGAACCGCCAAGACCCTCAGGATGTACTTCCTGCAGAAGTATACTAAAGAGCAAACTGCAATGCTTTGGAGAAATAACATACACACATTAAATATCACAGGCCTTTGAAATTTATTTCTGCCTCTGTTCTTGCTCTCATTTTCAAGCTGGGTTCAATGCCTAACAATTTCCAGTCTGCAACCAACTGAGAGCATCAGTTGCCAGAACCCTGCTCCAGTGGGCTGCAGTTCCACTTCCTCACTAAGTACGGTAGAGCCACATGTCTGCCTGGACACTTCCCTGCCAGGGATCTTGGGGCCTATGGTTCTTTTGGTCTATTGTTATTATTGTCACCCTTTCTCAATCATTCCTTTTTTCATCATTTTGAGAAGATAACTTGGCTCTGTCTGAGTTGCCTCTTGCATCCTGGCCTCAATTCCCATTAATCCTTTCTTTCTCCATATCATTTACCCTCAGCCCAGGCGCTTAAATTCCCTAATAACACATTGCCAAAGCTAGTAGAAACTAAACTTTTCTTTTATCTTCATTTGTTTTCTTTGGGGAGGAGAAAAGCTAAGTGATGTGGGTTTCTAGTTGTATATGCACTAGGCAAAAAGCAAAGTGCAGTCAGCATTAGGAAAGAATTGAATTAGATAAGATCAGCTATCAGAGCTAATAAACCACTACAGAAATGAGCTTGTGTCAGCCATTACGAAAGCTGGAGGAAGAGGTAGCTTCTACCCTGTTAATTAGTTTAAGCAAATGTGCATCTGTGTGTCCCTGGTGTGAAATCAATTCTGGGCTGGCCTTGTCTGAGCCAGGTGTCCCTCTGCCAACCCCATGAGGCCTACCCCGAGCTGTCCAGCCACTTGCCAGATGTAGCTGTGTCTGCCCCCTTGTCCAGCCTGTCATTTAGCCTCTCCTAGGCTGCTCTTCCACCCTACGTATCTGCCTTTGTTCTCCTTGAAAGCAGATTTTATTTATGGCGGGTGCTAAAGTAATATTGAATCCCTGCAGGGGCTTATCTCCACCTCAAGGAGAGGAGGTAGATGGAAAGGGGGAAAGAGAAATTTCCATCTGCTGTTTGTGGATACAGTCAAAAGAGGCAAAACCGAGTGCTTCTTTTTAAAACACTTGCAAAGCCATGCCTTCTGGGGTTTGGTTTTCCAGGGATGGGTCAGTTTTAAGACACCAGAGTGCACCACACAAATGAAGAGATGTTAAAGAAGCATTTACGCTTTTGACCTGCATTTACACTTTAACATTTCTGTCTCATACCACATAAATTAATCTGACTGGATTTCAGTAGCAATGTCTGAAATAGGAAGCAAGAAACTTCTCAGAAATATAAGTATCCTGACTGAGAACCAACAGAGTAGAAAATACAGTTGCATTGCTGTGATTGATTTTTCCTAGAATAAAGTACGAGTAACTTGGGCCACTATTATTATTATTACTGTTGATAGAAATGCACCTCCAGGATTTCTGGCAAAGGTGAAAGCACCCTCTGGTAGAATATGGCAGGTGGGGGACATGGATAAAGTGAAGGGGTCTGTGGGGGTGTTGCTCCTAATCTACCTTAACTTGCTCCAGAGAGCTGCGTGTTCTTGAGAGGGTCCCTTCCTTCTGCAAAATTGCATACTTGTATTTCCTTCTATTGCTCCCCATGTTCCACTGTGTTGTAGTTTCTCTTCAAATCATCTGATGACAATATGAAGAACTGAATAGCCTTCCCTTAAAACCATTATGGATTATTAATCCCTTATAAACCCGTGCAAGGACACATCTGGCACCTTGCTGACACAGTTTCTCCACAGAGTTTCCTCTTGCCACTAACACTTAGTCTTCACTTGCTTTGCACTACTTCTTTACCTGAATGCTTATGGCTTCTTTTTTCCCCTTGGTTTTATCAAAGCCACTGTGTATTTCCATAATAGGAGCAAATTCTAAGATTGAACTAGACCCAAGTTGCTTTTCGTCCTTAGATATCTAAGAAGATAATTTTCATTACCTGGGCTTTCTCTGTGAGAAACCTGCAGGTTTTAAGACTCTTTCCCCTTCCTTATTTATATCCCTCCTCAACTCCTGTTTGCAGAAAGGTGCGACTGTGTGTCTCAAGGTGGTTTAAGTTGTGTTGTAACTGGTACTGCCCAAATCCAGCCTCCTTCCGGTGGCTCCCTCCAGTGGCTGGCTCCAGAAGCTGTTCTCCTGCAGAAAACTCATCTTCAGGAACCTCAGTTAATAATTGCCTGATAAATTCTTTTATAGAAACGTGCTGTTGATTTTCCTTGTGTACTCAAGTCACACAACACAGGGGCAAGTAGCACAGTGTTCACTCTGCAGAGCAGAAAAGACTTTACTAAGTGGTTTTGTGAGCCGACATATAAAATTTGCACAGAAGTAAAACAAGCAAAGAGTGATAAGATCCAAGAGCAGACCTGCTCCTTTACATCCTCCACATCACCAATAAGAGCTACTGGGAGAGTGGGAGTGATTTGTATACTTGAAGAAGAGGCAAAAAATGGAAGAAAAGTAGTAGCAGCTGGGAAATGAAAGATCCACAAGCCTATATGTTAACCAGGCACGCTGCAATTGCAATATGGCTTCATAGAATCGTCTAGGTTGGAAGTCCAACCATCCACCTAACTGACAAAAAAAATAAATACGAAATAAAAATCACTAAACCATATTTCTGAGGACCACATCAACCCGTCTTTTGAACACCTCCAGGGATGGTGCCTCAACCACTGATAACCCTTTCAGTGAAGAAATGTTTCCTAATATCCAATCTAAACCTCCCCTGGTGCAACTTGAGGCTATTTCCCCTTGTCCTATCTCCTGTGACCTGGGAGACAAGACTGACCCCCGTCTCTCTACATACACGCCCCTTTCAAGTAGTTATAGAGCATGATAAGGTCTCCCCTCAGCCTCCTCTTCTCCAGACTGAACAACCCCAGCTCTCTTAGCCTCTCCTCATAAGGCTTACTCTCCAGACCCCTCACCAGCTTCATTGCTTTTTTTCTGGACCCGCTCCAGCACCTCACTGTCTTTTTTGGGGTAAAGGGCCCAAAACTGGACACAGTACTCAAGGTGAGGGGGATGATTATCTCTCGGGTCCTACTCACCACACTGCTCCTGACACAGGCCAGGATCCTGTTGGCTTTCGTGACCACCTGGGCACACTGCTGGCTCATGTTGAGCCAACAGTCGACCAACACCCCCAGGTCCTTTTCCGCCAGGCAGCTCTCCAGCCATTCATTCCCCAAGCCTGTAGCGTTGCGTGGGGTTGGTGTGACCCAAGTGCAGGATCCCTTATTGAAACTCATCCTATTGGTCTCAGCCCATCGATCCAGCCTGTCCAGATCCCTCTGCAAAGCCTCTCTACCCTCCAGCAGGTCGACACTGCTACTCATTTTTGTGTCATCTGCGAACTTACTGAGGGTGCACTTGATCTCCTCATCCAGATAATTGATAAAGACATTAAAGAGAACGGGTCCCAGAACCGAGCCCTGTGGGACACCACTCGTGACTGGCCACCAACTGGGTTTGACTCCATTCACCACCAGCAAGGAAAAGATTAAAATCTCAGCCCTAGGGGGATCTTTATCGGCAATAAGGTGGGAAGAGCAGGACAGCCCAAAGCCTGGGGAGGGAGGCAGTCTTCACTTCTGCATTAGCCTGAGGGACACAGACTTCCGTTAGCAAAGATTTGGGCCATATGTAGAAGAGCACATGCAGTTCTCATGTTGCTCAATACCAGTACAGGTCCCAGAGCATTCCTCTCCCGCTTAAAACCAGAGCAAACAGCATTGATTGTGTCCTAAGCACCTACTCTTAAATCTGGGAACCTTGCATTTCCAAGGTGCAGCAGTCTTTGCAGGAAACAAAATCACCAAGGATCTAAACTCAGAGAAGGAACAGTAAGTTGAGCTGTTGAATTGAGCCTCTGTAGGCTGCGCTACGAAGGTGAAAGTGTTGCAAGGCAACAAAATTTCTCACAAAAAGTCCAGTGCCTCCAAACTTAGATGGAAATATTAATGAGCAGCCTGCCTCTTAGGTTCTCAGTGACAGCTATAAGGGGTGAAAGTAGCCAGTATCAATCCGTCTCACTTTCTCCTTTAGCCTGGACTGAACTGCCTTAGAACAGGTGAAAGCTAAATCCAAAGGAAGTACAACATCCTTAGTTTTGCTATATGACATTTCCTCTGTTTCACAGAGTACAGTTGGATATAATGCAGATAACTCCTCTGGAAAGGAGCTGGAAAACAAAGACTATTGCTATTATATTTCAATTGAAAATATCAACCTGGCTGTTCTTTAGTCACTGGCAGAGGAAACTGGCAACATTGATTCATTTAGCTCAGGCACATTCAAGTCTAAATCAATCCTGTCAAAAATGCATCACCTGCATCCAATACATTTTTTAAAAAGGAAAGAGAGATATAGACTACAAAAATAAATCACAGCAGAATGGGGCTTTGTTTTAAATAAACCTATCATTTGCTTTGAAAGGATAAATATGTTGTTCACTTTGAACATTTCCCCAATATTTTACAGATGACTTGGCAAAGAGACTAGGCTTAGCTTTGAGATGGGCATTATCTCAAGGTCAAAAAAATTGGGACTGAGAAATCAAGGGGGCAGCAGGAGGCCAGGATCAGAGCTTCCCCTTTTCCAGACATTGAGCTCACTCTTAATGCTTCCCAAAGAGGCTTGAATGGCACCTTCTCTGGAGGCAAGGCTTGAAACTGGAGAGACGGGGATTGTTTCCTCTAACAATGCATGGAAATGATTGCCCATATTAAGATAGTGGTCTCTTTTGAATACTTCCAGCATGGTTCTGCAGAGACCCAAATCACCTGCTTCAGTGATGACTCCGCCAGCATCAGCGAGTGTGTCTCACCACAAGGATCAGTTTTCAAGGCAAAAGTTAGCTGTGGTGTGATTCACCCCTGCATGTCTCCATTACACAGCAGTCATGCTACCAGAAATTTAACCAAAGTATAACTAGCTAAAAGCACACTCTTTTCTGTATAAGAGCAATGGATGCAAAGCGATGTTCACAAAATACTCCAGCAGGCATAGAACTGTAAGTTACTGCATCTACTCATATTTGGTCAGAACGGAGACGACGTAAATTATCACAGCTTGATGACATTACTACAGTTCACTCAATCTACATCAGCTGAAAATCCAGGCTCAAGCATAGATCCCAGGTCTGTCTTTGTTACTCAAACCAGAGGATCCAGACCAAGTGTCTTACTAGGTCTGGATCTTCTCACAGTCACAGAATATTGCCAGGTTTCCTAGTCCTCACTCACTCAAATGTTTTAGTGGCAAATCCTCTCATTGCCTCAAGGAGACATTTATTTGGTTTTGTATTGCTTGGAGACCTGGATGGGCCCATTCTTCATTCACAGTGCCATCAAAGTGTGAATTGCCTGCCGTTCAAGCATACACCTATCTATTTCTTACTTGGCACCAGCAAGAGCACAGTCTATGTCATGTCTTACATGAGACATCTGGTGAAATGACACAATAAGAGTAACCCATGGTGAATGTAATCTTCACCTCTGATCTTCCCCTGCATAGCTTCTTTGATTAGTACACAGGTTTTATTTTATCCAGATTTTTTGAAAGAAGGGCACCTCCAAGAAAAGAGCAAACATTTTTTCCAAGAGGTATATTTCCAGAGCAGCAGCTTGCTGGGAAACTGTGCTCCATTTCAGGCATGTGAGCCTAATTGTCAGGTAGAGATTTACACATAGATTCAATCAACAGGCTGTGGGAAGAAATATTTCCCACCTCGGCGTTCCTGTAAGCTTAGGAAGAGTCAGGGAGCTCCACGGAGAATACCTCTAATTGTCTTAATTTCACAGTTGGCCAAGTATTGCACCAGAAGAGACTGCATTTGCAACAAAAGTGCTCTATTAGAACTTGTTCTTCTTTTTCCATCTTCAATTGCAGGGAAAACTTTGGAATAAACACCACGTGCAATTGCAAGGGAAAGATAACGTTTTTATAACTTAAGCTCTGCTTACACTCCATTTCTTATCTTTTCGGTTTAAGATACTTAAACTTTTTTGGATACTTCTTTTGTTCCATTGCTGCCAAGTTTCTGTTTTGAACCACTTTTCTCAATTCATAAATGAAAAATAAATCATCAAGGCTGAGTTAGCCTGGACCTCAGATGGCTGGTTTCAGGATCAGTCCAGAATCAAAGTGCTTGCAAGGTCTAACTACATATTTCATGTTTCCCATGTAAATAGCTTGAATTCAACCTGCTGGAGATCTCATTGGTCCTTAAGGCATGTGATGTTGGATGACTTTTTGGAGTAGCACAACTGTAGAGCAGATGCAAATACCATTCTGAGGGCAAAAATGAGGCGCTTACATCTGATGACAGCCCTTACAAAGAGCTTAACTTTTGTGGGAGGTGTCCCAGTTTATGATTTGCAGTCAAGAATTGGTTCATTGCTTCATTTTGCAGTAATTGCTCATGAATCAGATTATGTTTCTGGCAATAAGTGGATAAGCTGGCACAGATGAGCTCTCTCAGGATAAAGAGGGGTTTTGTTGTATGTGAGTGGCTGCTGGGTTTCACTGAGCTAGCAAGTCATACTAGCAGAAGCAAATGGCCAAGTGATTTAAAATGCATTCTTTCCAAAGCCCTTCTGTAAGGCTGAGTTTAGGAACAGTAAAAACAGGTGGTCATGACAGACACTTCGTGGTTTAAAAACACTTAGGTATAGAGGATATAGAGCATACCACCAAGATTCCACACTTGGGGTATCCTTGTGGCCACATTCAGATAATCTAAATTCTCCCTTGTCCTCTGTATTTACTGTACAGGTAGCATTACCATCTCACTTTTGAGTAGGAAAATAGAATAGAGCCTTTGTAAAGATTGGAAATGGTGAGTAAATAGAAAGGACAATGTCTTCTTTTCACTGCAATGAATACAATGGATGCACTTGCCTTCTTCCTCAGTGAGAATTAGATCCATGGTTTTTCCAGCTTCAGAACTGCAGGGCAGCCTTTCCAAATGTCATACAGGAACTCTACACAGGGAAGGCTTGCAGAAATGGATCATGAAGGAGGCTCTGTTGGGCAAGGAAGGAGTGGGAGTGAGGAACTGTATTCTACTGAGCATTTGTGGGGCCCTGAATGGTGTGTAAACAGAGCAAAGTACAAATCTGTCAAAGTAACCAGACCTCATTTCAGAACAGGAGAAAACAACTGTTCTGCCAGCAGCAGCTGTTAGAGAATTTAATATCTTTTCCTGAACTCTTTTTCTACCAATGCAAAGCAGCTAACCCTAAACCTGCCGTTCAATCAAAACCAAGCTGTCGCCTTGGTATGATGGGACTCTGATTTCCATTTTTTTCAGGCCTTCCAGGGAATTAAGTAACACAAAGTATGAGGCATATATTACTAAGTTTTTTGAGCTGTATTCAGGTGAAAAATGCATCTGTTGTGGGAGAGATGACCATTTTAACTGGTAATTTGCATTGCTGGAGACAGCCACATGCTGTGGAAACAGAAGCATTTGTACAGGCAGTTTTAGCAAAACCCAGCAAGTTCTATCAAAGGAACAATTAATTTTCTTAATCATTATATTAGTAATCAGATGGAATTGGTGCAGTGTCTGGAATAGCTGCCCTGATAAAGGAATAAATTTTGAGTTGGAAATTTTTAGAAAGGGGTCCATGTTTTTCCTTTAAACATCTCTGAATGTCATCTGACTGACTTGTTTGACCAGCCTGGCTGCAGCGCTCTGCTGCTTTCCAGAATATTGTGGTTATAAATGCTCACAAACCTCTCTAACTATGTATATAATCTACAGAATGGACAGAAAAGACCATGGCCGAATTATGGGTTGTGCCTTGCTCCACAAATCTAAGAAAGAAACTGTACTTGAACGTGGGTATATCTCTTGAGAAAGAATAGAAAGGATGTTTTGGAAAACACAGCTTCTGCATCAAAAAAATGTAACATTTCCAGGTTTTCCTCCTTGAAATTCATTACTGTCCTGGTTTGAGGACCATGACAATTACCTTTTACAGTCAAGTGAACAAATCTGACTTTTTATCAGTAAGACATTGGGATGAAAAAAGTAATAATCCAGATATGTGTTTCCTGAAAAATCAAGCACATGGTCTTATGTGGCAAAGTCCATAATTAACCAAGGGAAAGACTGAAAGTACTGCAGATTTAAATCTCAAGGAACATCTTAGCACAGCTGCATACAGGATTTCTGTGTATATAAAAAAAGATATTTGATACCATGGTGTAAAGCAGCTACTACTGCTCACGGAAAAAACATCTGCAGGTACCCAGCTTCAAACACCATAACCTTTTCTAAGGAATTACCTGAAAAGCTCCCATGCTTTACATAGGAAGTGAGTCTACAAACAAGCTGATCTCATAGAATCACAGAATCATCTGGGCTGGAATGGACCTTCAAAGGTCATCTAGTCTGACCCCCCTGCAGTCACAGGGACACCTCCAACTAGACCAGGTTGTCCAGGGCCTCGTCAAGCCTCACCTTGAATGTCTCCAGGGAAAGGGCCTCAACCATCTCCCTGGGCAACCTGTTCCAGTGCTCC
>BJBW01006438.1:6752-47815 GCA_004320125.1 Scolopax mira | reverse complement strand
CCAACCCCCCCCCCCCCCCCCCGTCCCGCCAAGGGGCAAGCAGTGGGGTCAGCCCTTACCTGCCCAGGGCTGGGTGTGGGGTGGTCACGGTGGCTCCTGTGTCCCCCCCCCCACCTCCAGCACCCCACGGGGACCCTCGTGGTGGTGGGTGCCCCCCCTTTTTACCTCCCCCCAGCAGGGTGCCGGCAGCCTAGGGCTGAGGCAACCGCGGGCGAGCAAGCACCTCCTCGCCCTGGCGGCAGGAAAGCAGGGACTGGAGCCGGCAGCACCCACCGGACGGGACTGAACTGGGTTGAACTGGGCTGAACTGGGAGGCGTCAGGCAGCTGGGGAATGGGTGATGCAGGAGGGGAGCACCCCAGGGTAAAGGGGGGACACACACACCCCCCCAAACCTGGTGGAGGATGGAAGGCTGAGTGGGTGGGTGCAGGGATGGGGTGAGAGGATATACACCCCCCCCCCACCCCCCGCCACACACGGTGGGGGGCGCCCCCCCTCCTTGTCCTCACCCAGGGGGTCTCTGGGGGGCACACGGGACAGGATGTTGTCTCAGGGTACCCGATCTGGGGCAGCTCTGGGAGAGCTCCCAGGATGCACTGGGGGAACTGGGTGGACTGGTCTCTGCTGGGCATAGGAGGGGCTGCAAATTGACCCTCCCTGCAGCCCCCCCCCTCACAAAAGCCTCATGTGGGGCAGTGCGGGGGGGGGCTGTGGCTTTATAGGGCCCCCATTCCATGGGGTATCCCCAGCCCCATAGCTCCCATCCCATGGGACAGCCCCAGTGTGACATCCTCCACCCCATGGGTACCCCCAGCCCCATATCCCCCACTCCGTGGATACCCCCAGCCCCATATTCCCCACTCCATGGGCACCCCCAGCCCCATAACCCCACTCCATGGGTACCCCCAGCCCCATAACCCCATCCCATGGGCACCCCCAGCCCCATATCCCCCATCCCATGGGTACCCCAGCCCCATAACCCCCACTCCATGGATACCCCCAGCCCCACAGCTCCCATCCTGCCCAGCACAACCCCATCTTCCTCCTGCCGACCCAGGACAAACTTGAGTGCTCAGCCCCACACAGGATGAGGCCAGCAGTGGGAGCAGCCTTCCCCAGCACACCGGGGGGCCCTGCCTCAGTTTCCCTCCATCACAGGGGGAGGGCTGCTGGCTGGGGGGTGGGGGCAAGCTCCCCACCAGGCTCCCACCATCACCCAGCCAGCTCTAGGGTGGGATGGCAACGCTGCTGGGGGGAGGAACCGCAGTGGGGCGAGTGGCAGCAGCCTGGCAGCACACACCACAAGAAAAGGGGATTATTTTTAGCGTGGTTTCTAAGGAAATGAGACTTTAGCGACAACTCTGTCTGTCGGTCCATTGGCCACCCTCCTCTTCCTCCCCTCGCCGGACGCTCACTGCTCAGCTCTGCTGGGGACAGGCCCCAGATGGACGAGGGTGCTCTGGAGATGCAGCGAGTGCGGCCAGGTCTCTGCAAGGTGGCAATGGCTCAGCGGCTGTGGTGGCCCCAGAGGGGTGACCATGGGCTGGTGGCTCAGCTATGGATCACCCAGGGTGGGCACCAAGCCTTTTCTGGGCATCCTGGCAACTGTGGTGGCCCCAGAGGGGTGACCATGGGCTGGTGGCTCAGCTATGGGTCACCCAGGGTGGGCACAAGTCTTTTCTGGGCATCCTGGACCAGCAACATCCAGAGAGAGAAAAGTTTCTTGGCCAAGGCTGGGATGGGAAAGGCCATGGCAGGATCCATCCACAGCTCCCAGATCCCAGGAGATGGATAGACACACGGATGGATGGATGGAGAGGAGGTACTTGACACCCCAGTGATGGGCTCGCTCGGTGGGGTAGCGCCCCTCCTCAGGACCACAGGCAGGAGGCTCAGGGCAACCCAGACAGAGCCAAACCCCGTGGCCGGAGGCTGTGTCAGCCCAGTGACACCCAGGAACACCGTGGCCACCAGCAGAAGGTGAGCCAGGCCCTGGGCCAGCCCCCAGGGGAGGATTTCCCTGCAGAGACCCCACAGTGAGCTGGGAAACGTGGCTCCAGCCACCTCCCGGAGCAGCATCCCAGGCAGCAAACCCTCCTCCTGCCCCCTGGGTGCATCCCCACAACAGGTTCTGCCCCATTTCTGGGCTGGGCCATGAAATTTTGGGTAGCAGGGGCGAGGAGCAAGTCCTGTCCTGTCCCCCAGCCCTGTTTCTTTCACACCACCACCCCCCCCCCACCCAGGACTCGTTCTTCAAGTCGGTGAGGTGCAGGTGATCCTGGCTCTCCTGGGGGGAAACTGAGGCAGGGAGCATCTGCCAGAGCATCAGCAGTGTCTCGGCCACCGGTGTGTTTTTGGGTAGCACCCACAACATCAGCACCCATGGGACACCAGCTGAGAGCACCTGGGGGAGCTGCAGGGCCAGGGGGGGGCTTTGATGGCTCCTGTGAGAGCTGAGCTCCATGGCCACCAGCTGCCAAGAACATCTCTAGGGGGATGGGGGCTCTGGCGTGGCCCCAGCCCATGGACCCCCCAACCATCCAGGAGGTGCTGACCCCCACAGGGTGGTGGAGAAAAGGTCAGGAGGGATGGGGGTCCCTCCCCCGGGGACCCTGGAGGGGAGGACAGGGTTTGTCCTGACACACGGAGCCCATGGGGGCAGCGGATGCAGGACAGATCCAGTGCGGGGGCTTCACACCCCAACGCTGCCCCCCACTCACCCCACACCAGCAATCGGGACATCTGGCCCTGGCCCCCTCTTTGGGGAGGGGGGGACGAGGGGGGCTCGACTCCCCTGGGCCCTCTGCCCTCCCAGTGCCTTTGATGTGCTGCTTGAGCGCTCACCAGGGATGCAGGGAGGGACCCCCAGGTTCCATGGGGATGTACCCCAGTTCTCACTGGGATGAACCCCAGCTCCCACAGGCCAGGGGGCTGCTTGCTTGCAGCCCCCTCTTAATTATTTTTAACCCCTGCATTTCCTGGGGGTGACGTGCGAGGTCTGTCCAGGAGGACACGGGTATCAAGAGCCCCAGTGTTGGGTCTTGCACCCCCTTCCCCTCCCCAGGAAAGAAGGGGGGCGATGGGGGGGGGGATGAGGATGAGGATGAGGAGGGAGCTGCAGCCTCCTCGGGATCACAGGCAGCCCAGCCACCACTGGCCTCTTCAAAAGCTCCCACTCTGCAAACACTTAAATGCAATTTGATATTGCTCCCCGGGGAGCCCTTTGATCACCCCCCCTGCCCCCCCCCCTCCAACCCCCATTAAGGGGATGAGAAAGGAGCCCCCTCCCCTCCAACCAGCTGCAGCAAACGACCCCACTTCAAAGGCAGCTCCACACCAGCCCCATGGCGGTGACACCTCCCCTTGTCCCCATGGGGGGGGGGTCGGGGGGTCCCCAGCCCCACTCCCCTGCACTGAAGAAGCCCCCCCCCCAAAGCACGGTCACACTCAGCCATCCCAGGCAAGGGCAGAGGAGCAGGGAGGTCCCTCTGATGGTGGGGTTGGGATGGATCCCGTTGGGATGGGAGGAAGGAGGGAAAAGCCAGAAGAGCAGGGATTGCAGGGTCCTGCCCGGGGTGGGACAATCTTGGTGAATTCCACCCACCTGCTTCCCTCTAATCCCCCCCCCCCAAAAAAAACCCATGACTCGAACCCTGCAGCTCAAGCTCTGACTGGATTCCCAAGAATTCTCACAGCAAAACAGGGGGGGGGTCAGAAATAAACCCTGTCACCCTTGGGAGGGGGAGCAGGGTGACAGCAGGAAGGTGACAGCGGGAAGGTCTGGGCAGAGCACCCTCCTGGGGGGGTTTGCACCCTCCTGGGGGGGTTTGCACCCTCTCCTCGTGCTCCAGCCAGAGAGATGTGAGGGATAAACCCCTGGGAAGCTGCTTGTTACGTGTAGGTGTGTGTGTCCCCCCACCCCGGCTGCCATTTTGCAGCCCCCAAAGCAGGGGCTGGAGACACTGGAGCGGGGTTTTGGATGGAGGAGCTGAGCAGGAGAGGATCCAGGTGGTGTTTTTGTAAAATGGCTGCGGCGTTAAATCCCAAAGCCTCGTACACACAACCTAATTTTAAAGCTGATCTGCTCCCCCCCCCCCTCCCCCCCCCCCCCCCCACCGTTTCTGGCCTCTGGATATCAGATGGTAACAGAAAAAAAAAAAAATCAGCTGCTGCATTAGTAATGGTTACAGCCCTCAGAGGCCCAGCTTCCCTCCTTCCCAGTTCAGGCAGTGGTATCCTGCTGGGAAAGGGTGAAAAAAAACCAAAAAAACCCATGAGGCCGGCTCTTTGCATCCCACTCTGGTTCCTGCTCCTCCATTGCTCCCCAAAACCCACCTTCCCTCCCCACCAGCTCGCAGGCAAATGGAAGATGGCAGGGAAAAGGACCCCAAGCCTCCAAGAAAATAGAGATGCCAGAGGTTTAGGAGTATGGAAAGGGAGCAGCTCAACAGGATCAGCCTGCAAGAGGGGGGTTATCTCCCAAAAAAGCATCCTCCTCCTCTCCAGGATACTTGCCCCCCCCCCACCCTGCTCAGGGGGAGTAGCAAAGAGTCCCTTCTCCTCCCAAACAAAGGTTCTCCAGCTCGGGAAGGTTTTCCAGCTTCAAGACCCAAAATTAAAATCCACAAACCCATCCCACGCTGAGGCAACCGGGCTCTTCCTGCCCCAACCCTCCCCCTTCCCAACAGGGAAAAACAGGGCAACGGGCAAGTTCATAAAATAAAAAGCTTGGGAGCTTTGGGGTCTGGCTCCTGGGGGCTGCCTTGGGGCAGGAGAGGGGCCAGAGCTCAGTGTGTGGGGAGGGGGGCACAAAATGCCACTCTTGGCAAGGAGGAGGAAAGAGTCTCAACAAAAAAGAGATGTGGCACTTGGAGACCGCGATAAGTTTATTTTTTTCCCCTACCGTCAGGATTAGGAAACCACAAAAAAAAAAAACCCAGTTTTAATATTTACAAAGTAATCCAGCGCCCCGCAGAGCTCAGGAGAACAAAGGATGAGGGGACAGGGGGGGGCTCGCCCTCGCTGGAGAGCCATGGCACAAGCACGTGCAAGGGGGCACGAGGGGGAAAGGAGCCAAGCCTAAAACTGGCACCTGGAAGGTGAAGGACGGGGAGAACCTTTTAGGTGGTTACTGGGAGAGGGCACTGGGAAGAAGCCAAGATGGAAGGAAGCTGCAAGGAGAGGGTATTCCTTACCCCCCTCCCATGCCAAGAGGAAGCAGCCCCCTCACCACACAACCCACGCCGGGGTTTCTCTGCACTCCCCCAGCGTAGGGAGACCATAAATCCCACCAGTCCACCCACTTCTCCCAGTATCCGACCTCCACGGGCACCATCCTTCACTGTGTGGGCACAGATTGGGGTGTCCAGCACGGAGAGGTGTGGGGCTGGCTCTAAGCCATGTTCCCTTTGTGCCCTTCAACCAGGATTTGGGATTTGCCTTTTCAACTGACCACGAGGCCCCGTTTGCTGCTCAAGATTAAGTCTCCATTTGAAATGCAGACCTGGTTAAAAATAAAAAAAAAATAATGCTTTAGGAGCAAACGACAAGGGTTTTCACGGTGGGGAATGGCACTCGACGGGTTTTCAGGAGTCCCAGGAGCAGGAATTGTGGCCGGCAGCCCCCCCCCAACAACTCCAAATCTCAGCTTTGGCAAGGTTTTGGTAGAGCTTAGCAATAAACCACGGCACCGACGCGTGAGACAGGCCTAAGAGAGGCTCCAGATTATTGCTACTGCGTAAGACAAGGTGGCTTCAGCCCTGGGGCCAAGGAATCCGAGCGCCAGGCCCTCTGAGAAATCACACTTCAATTAAAAACAGAGGCAAAAGGACTAATCTCTCCCGTTCAACTGGCTGGTGCGAGGGCACGGTAGCCAGAGGGCTCGCTGGGTGGAGGCTGGAGCAACACGGGGGAGCTCGGGGAGACACCAGCCTTTCATCATAAGGTTCTCTTTGATCAAGATCTTGGCTTTCTTCAATCAGCCCCGGGCCCAGCACCCTCCAGCCCCATCTCCACACAGGTTTGAAACGACAGAGCAGAGCAGACACCCACGACTATTTCGGATCCAGGGAGATGGGGAAGGGTGTCGAGGTCTGCACACCCCCAGAAAAGGCCAATCCTGGGGAACAGAGAGAGAACTGGATGCGAGGGAGAAGGAAGTTTAAGGGGTTACATAAAAGTGGAGGAGGAAAAAGGGTTGAAGGGATGGAAGCGGGTGGGAAGGCACCCAGGGACAGGCCTGAGGGCCACCAGGGACACTGAATGGGCTTCCCAGTGAGAGGAAGCCACAGGGATGGCAGGCAGCAAAGAGGAGCTTTCTTGCTGGCCATGAGCAAGGTTTGAAATCCATATGGTACTAAAGAGCTAGCCTTTCAAGGCATGATTGGAAAAGCAATTCTCCTTCCTCTGCAGTCAGAAGGGATCTGCTCAATTGCACACAATCCTTCAGCCACACGTTTTTTGTTGGGTTTTTTTTTTTTTTTTTAAAAAAGCCACCTGTCTCAGAGCCCCACAGAAAGCACCATCTGCAGGCCAGAGCCTCAGCAATCTCTCATCCTGGAAAAGTCTCTGGGTCATGTCCAAATTCGCTTCCTGCCTAGTGCTCAAGAACAACCTACCCCCCTACTACCCCCCCCTGCCCGATCCAGGGCCTCAAAAGGGCTATCAGCCCCCCCCCCCCCCCACTGCCAAACCAGCATTTCTCACATCAAAGCCAGTCCTACAAAGCACTTTTTACCCCAGGTGTGCTTTTCAAAGCACGCCAAGGAAGCAAACACACCTCCTTGATCACCATCCTGGAACCAGTGACAAGAAAACCAGTGTCCCAGTTTGCTGCTGCAAAACTGAACACCCACAACCAGAACACGGATGCCTTCCAGACCCTTCACTTTTTTTTTTTTTTTTTTAAATCTCTGACGGTCCAAATTAAGTTCAGGTCTCAGGTGCTGCTCTCCTGGATGTTTCCAAAATGCTAAAGCTTCTGCCCCAGAAACCCTGCTGCTGCAGGCTCAGGTGTGCTACGACTCACAAAGTACTAGGGATCAAAAGGACGTGTGACGACACTATTACATATTCAGAGTGCAGGCAGAAGCAGGGAAGCTGGTATATTTTATTTTGGCACGAGCTAAAAGGGACTTAGCAGTAGGCTCCCAGTGTGCAGACTGCCATGAGCCATCCCCCAGCCAGGCCATCAACTTGCCTTGCCTTTCTGGGCTCCCCAGCAGGACCAGATGAATTTGCCCTGCCACAGAGCGTTCCTCGGCGTGTCTCCTCAGAGGAGCATCCCCGCCATCAACACTTTCCTCTCACTCCCCTGGGGGGGACACCATCACCCCACGTCCTCAGGAGGAACCCTGCACCTCCATTTTTGAAGCCTGCTACAGGAGAGTTGTGCAACAGGGAAACCTTCCTGGAGACTCAGGAAATCTGAGGGCACATCTGATGAGATCTGCCAAGAGGAAGAAACCAGATGATCAGAGAGAACCTTACAAGCTGTATCTGCTCGTGCTCCTGAACCAGGAGGCAGGGTTTGCCTCGTGGTTTTGCTTTGTCATGAAAGCAAAGGTGCCCCACGTCTCTCCTTTCCTACCCACCGAATTGCAGAGAGGGAGCACGTTCAGGGAGAGAGCAGGAGGCTTCAGGAGCCCTGACACTGGGAGACACCATTGACAGAAGAAAAAAACAGAAGGAAAAGAAGCCAGCTCCAGGAAACAAGGATGAAACAATGGAGTTGCCACCTTCCCCAGAGCCCCCTGCCTCCCTCCCGCTGGATCAGTCACAGTTTCTTCCTTCGTGTGCCCATGGAATGGGGGGTTCACAGCTTGGGGGGTTCACAGCTGCCATCACCGCAAATGAAGCGTCAGAACAACGGTCACGATCACCCCCAAGAAGAGGACAAAAGGAAGCCAGGTCTTCACAAATCCCCCTATGCTGCAAGACAGAAGAAAAAAAAAAAAAAAAAAAAAAGGGAGTGTTTAAATCTGAGAAATCAGCAGAGAAAGACAAGAGGGAGAGAAGGATATGAGAATAACTGGAGAAATCAAAGGGAGACAGATGCCTTTCTGACTTTCTTACCCATTGCTGGCATTGCCACACATCCCATCCTGGAGATTCAGTTAAAAATTGAGACTAAATCAGGTCCACAAATAAGTATATCATCAACAATAGGGCTGGACACTCCTTCCAGCTTAAATTAAAGTCAAAGACTAGCATGTTTCACATCTGCATAAGCAGGAGACCACAAAAAATGAACTCCTGCTACTGCAGGAGCAGTTATTCAGACCACTGGTGTATTTAACTGAGACAGCACGGGCTACACTTGCCTAAAAGCTGGTAGAGAAGCTCTTCCAGAAAAGGGAAACCCAACAGAAGTGGAGCAACCCAAGAGCTTTGTGCAAGGCAGTCATTGCAGAATCTCCTCTTCAGGCACAAGAAGCTGAAATGGAGATTAAGTGCCTTTTGTAGTAAGGAAAATCCAGGCTTTCCCTCACCACTCAAGTTGGAAGCTCCAAGCCAGTTGGAAATCTGACTAGGTTTTATGTAAACAAGATTCAAGAGAGGGAAGAGAAATCAGAAATCCTTGGAGACAAGCCATTCCGTGACCTTATGTTCTGACCTAACCCAGCCAAAAGACAACACAGAGCGAGATTTGCTTTAGTTAGCATTTCCCAAATTCCAGGCACCCTAAATTAACTGCCAGATACAGTATTTTGGGAGCAGCACCCAGTCAACCCAGAAAGCACCCTCGGTTCTTTTCCTAAGAGGCAGCACGCAGTGTCAGTACCACCTACCAGCAACACACACCCGTATGTTGGGGGGAAGAGATGTTTCTCCCTTCTCCGTGGGACAGCCCGGAGCTTTGGAGGGAGAGGAAGAATGAAAGAAAGAAAGAGAGCCCCTTTGCCTGCTGAATCTGAACTGCTCCTCAGCTCACCTTACGTATTTCCCATAGAGGAGTGAGAAGAAGCAGAGTTTCACCATGTTCCAGGAGGTGCTGTTATCATATCTCATCAAATTTAAGGCCAGAGCCACGTGAGAATGGCAGTTATCACAGCAAAGGTTGTGCTGGAAGACAAAAAGGGGTGTGGGATTACAAATCTTGTCCTTGAGGCTCCCCCGATTCTGCCCCCTGTGCTGGTGCAGGCCCAGCAAGGACCCAGCTCCTGGGGGGTCCACACACAGAGAGGACACCAGTGGTGGAGCCGTACCATGCGGTGCTTGTACTCCTCTGAGGCATCGTGCACGGCCGTGTCCCAGGCATTGGGACTGGTGGAGTAGACTTTGCTGGGATCCAGTTTCCAGTACCTAGAAGGATTAAAACAGATGTTTTCACATTAAACTGCTGCCCCTTTACCAACTTCTTGCTCTTCCCAGCTGGAAGCTGCTTAAAGGACTTGGAGAAATCCACTACCTCTGGAGAACCACGGAGCCGAGCTCTTCAGGAGAAGCAAGAAACTACTGCTCAGCACCCTCAGCCCCACAGCACCCCCAGCCCCAGAGCACCCCAGAGAGAAACTGCAAGAGCTCGGGGCCACAGACAAAACTCAGAAGCACTTTCACGTCCCGTGATGTGAAACCTTCAGGCCATTCAAAACGTACACCTGATCTGACAGATACACCTCTCCTCCTCCCCCCAGAAAATCATTAACAGGATGTGAGTGATGACACTTCATTAGCACAGCACAGACAGTATTTACTTGGAGCACTTGTTGTTAACATCATCTTAAAATGTTTTAGCCTTTTGTTTTCTTCCCTTTTTTTTTTTTTTAAATAAAGGCTCCACACAGCTCCAGTTATTAATACCATTACATTGCTGTCACGCTTCTAAAAAGATTTAATTTAATGTGGTTTCTTGAAAAGCAGAGACACAGTAGCCATCCACTTGAATTAGGGCTTCTGATCAACAAGAAAAAGCAATATTACAGCACGTCTCTCTCTGTGAATTAAAGGACATCTGCAGGTCAGTTGGTTAGTTTAATAAAAACTAACAAGAGCACTTACTTCACCGGCTTCCCAAATGCCATGTTGTCTTCCTACAAAAAAAGGAAAAATGTCTCAAGAGGATAACTCCCACAATATTCATGACATGCCTCTTGCTGGAAGGTCTCACCACCCGCCATCGTTTAGTGATAAAACCCTCCCAGCACCTCAGCAGCCTCAAGACACCCATCTTATTTGTGCATCTGGATTTAGAATTCAATCGTTTCCTTACTCCTGTTCCGGGCACAAGTTGTAAGAACACTCTATACCTGGTGACATCATCTAGATACACAGGATACGTACCTTGTTCCCTGTTTTGGGGTGGGGACACGCTGTTTATACCTTGTTAATTCAAAGTTGTAAACGTCCCGATCTATTAAGGGCAGTAATTATCCCAAATTAAAATTCCTTGACTTTAAAAGACTATAAAGCAGTTTAGAAGACTGGCTCGTACCTGATGCTACCATGGTAGTACCAGGCATGGTGAGGAAGTTGGAAGAAAGCTTCTGTTACTCAGAACTGAGATAATTTAGGTCCAAAATTCCCAATTAAGAGCTTAGACCACATTTTTTTCCCCTTCTGCTCACCAAACTAACCACTATTTATCATATCCCCTAAATGACCTCCACTGGACAACAGCCCGCAGAGTAATAGCGAAGACCCATGATCTTCAGAACCATCTAATGCCATTATTTTGCAGAACTTTGACCAATGAAGGTGAGAAGCAGATCAAGCATAGATTCTGGATCTGGGTTCTAGATCCATCATCTACTTACTGAGACAAAGTAGGGCCCCGCGAAGTCCCGAATGACTCCAGTTGAGGTGCAGATCCCCATGTGGCCAATGATTGGGAAGAGCCATCTACCGAGGCAACAAGCAAACCATCAGGATGAGATATTTGCCCCCCGCCCCCTGCAACGTGCTGCCAGGAGATGGCTGGAGGGACCACCCAACTGACTGCATGGGACAGACAGGCACCATAAGGTGTTACACACAGCCCAGAGTTGAAGGCATCCCATTGCTTCAAAAACCCTCTCCTCCCCACTGGATATTTACAGCCCCAGGGAGTAGGAGACTAATCTCCCAACCTCCTTTTCCATCATCATCACTTAGAAGTAAATACTTCAGGCCAAATTACAGCTCTTTCCCACATCCTCTGGCATTCTCAGGTTTGCTGACCTCCCTCCACTTTCTCACCCCTCTCTCCCTGAGGGACTGCACACAGCAACTAATATTTCAGAAGGGATTACAGCAACATTAAACAGAAACAGATTCACAAGCCGTGGCTCAGTTAGAAATCCCAAAACTATCAAAAACATAAAGGGATTGAGGCGGTTGGATGTTAAGAGGAAAGACACAAGGGCAGCCGAGGTTATAAATAGCACAAAGCTCCTGTTGATAACACAACCCTTCGATGGAGAGAAAGGACTCTGCAAAAGTTTGATGTTCTGTGTCTGCATCACCCTATCTGGTGGGATGCAAAGCAGCCAGACACCTTCCCTATCTATGCAATGTTTTATCAGCCAGAAGGCACAGCCAAATATAACACTGTCACAACGTTGCCACCTTCAAAGCTCTAGGCACTCCTTCCTTCCTTTAATTCTCCTCTCAGCACTGACTAGCTTTCAAATCTCTAAGCCCAAGGATGTCAGAAAACGTCAGAGGGAGAAAACGGAGCTATTATGCAACATAACAGGAGATTTTGCCAAATAACACCACTGAAATCTCTGCTGCAAAACCAAATGGTTGGGAAGATGCCACTGTTCCTCAGGGAATGAACCCACAAACACAGATGCCCAGTGACTTTGGCAGCAGGACAGCTCCCTTCATCAGTCCCAGCAGGACATAAGAAGGCT
The DNA here is from genome assembly GCA_004320125.1 of Scolopax mira. Classification (NCBI taxonomy): domain Eukaryota; kingdom Metazoa; phylum Chordata; class Aves; order Charadriiformes; family Scolopacidae; genus Scolopax; species Scolopax mira. The sequence goes on along the minus strand of BJBW01006438.1, from coordinate 35,982 downwards.
AAAAGCTTTGGAAAATCCTCCAGAAAGAAAGACTAAGGGGGAAATTCTAAGGAAAAAAAAAAAAAAAAAAAAGAAGAGACAAAACCCAAAGGTGATTTGTAGCTGCATGCGAGACAGGGAAGTTGTGGCTTCTCCTCACTGAGGAGGAGTTGCACTGCCATTCCCAATCCCAGCGCAGACCAGCCCACGTCTTCTACCTGACTTCCAGCTCTGGCTCAGTAAACATTATCACCTGATTTGAACCAGAGGGGAAGAGGGAGGCATGAAAATAAGCCTTTTTGTTCCCAGACTACCCCTAAAGCCACATTTTACAGCTTTTCATTTTCCCACGACCAGAGAAAAACTCAGAAGTTCTACCTGGAGCCTGCTAACACTTGGCTGCCAAGACTGGGAAGGCAACTCGAGTTCTAACTCATTAGCAGCGCAGCACAGGGGCCTCTCCTCAAGGCATAAAGTAGCCCACGATCCCCGTAGCCAAGCCTTGGCTGTAAGAACATGAAAGACTTCCCACGTTTCCTTGGATCCCCTCCACTCCCGCTCCTGCAGAGACAAGCCCGCTCATCCCAAAGCTTTCCCCCCCCCACACGCCCTCGCTGCGGGGAGAGGAGAGTCCTACCCCAAGGACAGAGTCCTCCACGGCCCCTGAAGCAGCCTGCCAGCCGCTCACCCCAAGGCAACCTGAGCACGCCACCTTCCCCAGAGCAGCGCAGGCAGATGGTTACCCGAGTCTGTCAGCCTCACTGCGGGCCGGGCTCCTCGCCAGCCCCGCAGCACCTCGGGAGAGGCAGGGGGTGCCCCGGCCCAGGGCCTATACCCAGTAACGAGGCCTAGGCCTAGGTCCAGGCCCGGGTTTCGCTGAGCCGGGGCCGGGCGGGAACACGGGGCCCGCACTCACGTTAGAACGGGGATGGGGGTCCACACCACGCAGTACGGGAAGCGGCCGCGCTCGGCGTCCAGCCCGGCCCCGCCGCCATTGAACTGCTTCATCTTGGCCTCCGCTTCCGCCATCACCGGGGCCCGCCCCCTGTCTCCACACACACCTTACCCGCCGCGCTGACGTCACTTCCTGGAGACCGCGCTTCGCTTCCGGGCACGGCTGGTAACCAGGAAGTGAGAGCTGGCGGGTTCCCCGCGGCCTGGCCCCGGGGCCTGCGCCACCTCCGCCGGGCCCTCCCCACTATGGGGAGCGGGGGGACGGGATGGAAGGAGCCTGGGGGCCAGGGTGGATGGTTCCCGGGCAGGAAGGGCCCCGGGCTGGATGGTTCCTGGGCAGGAAAACGGTGAAACTGCTCTGACGAAGCCCCTCCAGGCAGGTACCTTTTCCACCCCCCTCCTCGCACTTACCTTGTGCGGATCAGCCACGCCAACCTCGGCAGCAAATTTCTCCACGTCATCCCCATCCCATCTTCATCCCTGGAAGAGTTATCCCCAGGAGCTGCCAGATAGAAAACCCTCCCCTCAGAAAAGCATAAATAAGCATCACACAGCAAACCTCGCACGAAGAGGGGAGGGGTACTGCGAGGAGGGGGGGAAGCAGCAGGGGGGGGGGGGGAACCAGCATTTACAAATAGAGAATCAGCTTAGAAAAATAACAATTGCTTTATTAGGAAGTTTAATTCAAACTACACGAGAAAGCTGAAGAAGAAAGATGTTTATTCCAGATTTCTACCCACCGCAACACGCTCAGCAAAATACAGTGACAACTCACTGAACTAGAGGGAAGAAGAGGGAGGACGTGGCTTGTCCCCAGGACGAGCATCCAGATGTCCCTCTCCTTTCCTTGGAAGCTGCTTGATTCCTCCTCCCAGAGACCTGGAGCTGCATTTCCCATAGTCAGCAGAGCTCTCCGGCACAGTTTGTGGTGTCACACAGCACGATGCCAAGGGCTTTTGCTAATTAAACAGTCCTGGCCCCTTCCTACACGTGGTTCCTCCTCCCTCACAGCTCTAGCACGCCAAGTGCAGGCAATGCAGAACAGGCAGGTGCTGGCTTTTGTTTTTAGCAAACCCTCTTAATTGCAGAAGCCACATTCCCAACATCACATCACTTACAGCTCCCACGTAACAGCCCTCCTTTTTTCCCCACAAATTTCTCTCCTTCATCAAAGACTCTTATTTCTGCTTTATGTGATCTGCTTTCCATTACCCACCTTTGCTCAGTAATTAAGCTAAGACCAGCCTTCCACATTTATCAACGCTTGCCCCGCTCACTAAATTTTAGACAAGGGAAGCTTCCAGCTTTGAAAGCCCAGGAGATGGGGAACCTCGACCCACGGCACAGACATCTCAGAGGGGACACCAGTTTGGGGTTGCCACTGTGGCAGTAGGAAGCATTTGGCTAACAGTCTAGTTTAGAGGTGGCCTACCTGCCGTCCCCGATAGGCCCTAACTCACCATATGAGTACTTTTCTTCGACTCAACTACCCTAGTAAGGCGCTGCAGACTACATTTTCCCAGCCCTCAAGAGGTCATCTACCATCCCAGCTTATTTCCTAGCCTAGAGCCTGGTTTAGGACAGCCCCTCCAAGAAGGGGAGTTGCTTCAGAGGCAGCTGGATGGAAGCAGAGCCTTCCAGCAAACTGCTCACCTCCAGCTGGAACGTGGGCATCGTTCTCAGCACGACCCAGAGTCAATCAAGAGCCCAAGACCCCGCTCCCAGGGATCCGAGGGTGAGGGATTTCACAAAATAGCCCGTTTCCAAAAGGGAGAAAGCCAAGGAAATGTGGAGAGCCTGGAGAGCAAAGCCATGCCCGGCGCTTTGGTTTCTAACAGCCGCTTCCTATTTTGGCACTTCGGAAGGAAGATGCACACAAAGGTTGTATTCAAGTGTTTCAGTGAACACTTTTTGTTCGATGAAGAAAAATACTTGCATTGATTTGCTCCAGGCTACCATAAATATCAGAGATTGTTAAAAAAAAAAAAAAGAATAAAATAAAATCCATGAATTAGGGCCAATGTTCCCATCAGCTAACGTGGTCCTGGCACGTTTGTCGGATTAGGCAATGGATTTGCTCTTCCTGCTCATGTCTTGGAGACTGCTAAGTAGCATTATCACCAGGGACCAGCTCCCTTGGCAAAGCCACGCAGCCAGGATGCTGCTGACAGCCTCGGCAGGACACGTCTCCCCGTGGTGCCACCACACACTCCCCCCCCTGCCACGTGGGCATTTCACACAGCCCAGTTCATTCCCTCTTAAACCCAGTGCAGGTAGGCAAAGCCAGCTTCTGGAGCACAGGAAGAACACTCTTTTCCCCAGGCTGGTATTATTTTTTTTTTTTTTAAAGGGAAATAAAATCAATACAGCAGTCCTGTACTGCACAGCTTTCTTTTGTGTTTGTCAGGCGAGCAGAAGGGCTCTTCATCCCCCAGTACCGCACTGGCAGAAAACGGGTGAGCTGTAGCTGACAGCAGGGTCTTCCTAGTGACAACTGGAAAGCTGCTGCTGTTCTGCTGCTATTGATCTAAGCAGAATACAAAACACCTGAAGTCAGCAGGGAAAAATAGCTGCAGTTGGAAAAGAAACTGCAGGGGGGGGAGAGCAGGTAAGAAGTTTTCCATGCATAAAATTAAAGGATGGGCTTTTTATTGCAGCTATCTTGCCTGCTTACCATACTAGATCGATGGGCAGAGCAGGAATACTGCCATCATTGTTTTTTTTTGCGAGCTCTCATTTGATGAGAAACAAAAGGTTTCACTCCCAGTTCTGCCAGTGCTTCGCCACCCAGGGCTCCTCTCTCCCCTCAGCAGCCAGGAAGCAGCTCTACCTCCCCCGTTGGCCCAAATCCTCCTCGGGATGAGGATCTTTGCCTGCTCGCTGCATCCCTCGTGCCCTGGGAGACCCTTCCCAGAGGAAATCTGTCTTCTCCAAGGAAGAAGAAGCCCAGACCACGTTCCCGTTTGGGTTTGTCCGAGCACAGGGTAAAGCTGGAGCCGAGCCCAGGAGGGATTTGGTTACCTCCCCTTCCTACCCCGAGCCTGAAAGAAGCAGGCACCCAGCCAGCTCTCCTTCAGTAAGCAGCTTCCTTGGGAACCTTCCCTGTTGTGACAGCTCAAACATTACAGGCACTGCCAGAACCAAACCACTCAAGGAAGATATTTCCACCCCACACACCCCCCCCTACCCCTTCTGACATTGACAACCGAGGCGGCAGCAGGCAACACCGCGTGCGGGAGTCGATTGAAAATGTCACCAAGGCACAGAGGCTGATGGAGGACACCGAGGTGTCCTTCCCCCCCCCCCCCGCCCTGATGATGCTGGGGTGGGTTGCTTTGCAGGGTTGCAGGTTTTGTTGTTGTTATTGTTGTTGTTCCTTTCCTGTGCCTGCTGCAATCTGACAGCCTCTAATCACTCAGCATGAACCAGAAACGTCACTCTCATCTCTCCTGATGATGGTGCCACTCACGAGCACAAGAACATACACAAACCCACCCCATAAGGATGCCCTTAAGCCATCTCACCCCTCAGCTTTAACCTTCAGGTCTTTTCTGCTTCCCTGTCACTTGAAAACCACATTTCCTTCTCTCTCCCTCTCCAATCGACAGAGTCAAATCCACTGGACAACTCTTATGTTTAAAGGGAAAGCCACCAGTTTCTCAGGGACACGGGGCACAAGGTGGAAGAGCTCCAAAGAGCCAAGTGCAGGTCAGGATGATTTCTCTGCTAGGAAATGCACAAAAAAAGGTCCACCTTTTCTCCTCGCCAGCCCTGGAGGGGTTCCCCCATCAGCCTCACCTCCTGCAGCAGCAAAGCCTGAACAAGCTACAAGGAGCACAACACCCAGAGGACTGAATATTCTTCACTGCAGCAACAGCAGGCTGTTTCCTGACATCCTGCTCCCATTTCGGCCAGAGACAGAAGCCATCTTGAGCCCTTTGCAGACTTGTTCCTGGCACTGCTAACGGGGACATCAGAGAAAAGAGAACTCATCAGCAGGGCTGCCATCATTCCTCTCCCTCCTCAACCCGATTCCCTTACCCAAATTGCAAATAAAACTAATTTTCTGGGTCCTTCTAGCCATTTCCACCCACAATTCAATCCCTCAGCTTCCCCTTCCACACTTCCTCTTTGTCCAACCATTCAGTCCCAAGACCTGACCTAATTAGTTGATTACCAATTCCAGCTGTGGATGCACATTGCTTTGTTAGAGCAGAGCTGCCTTTAAAGCAATCATTCCTATCAGATGGGATTCAAAACGAAGAGGCCTCAAAAGGCCTGCAGCTGAAAGATGTCCAACTGGAATTTTGAAGAGAAGAGTTCAAATGGATTCTGAAAATAGCAGACTGGTTTTCCAAGTCTTACTTAAGGCCTGGCATTCTGCAGCTTGGAGGGCAGGAAAGTATTTGGGAGGGTTTTGCAGCAGGAGCCCAGAGGAGAAAGTGAGTTTGTGATATCCTTTAGCAAAGGGCTCACCTCTGGGTCTAAATGTTGATGTCCTACACACCACGCCGAGTGCAAGACACTTTTAAGGCAATAAGTGCACTGTTTCTGACAACGGAAACATCTCTGAAGATCAGTCAGTGACTCAGGCAGGTGACCATGGGTCTGCCCCATGGCCGAGGCCACCAGGGCTCTGCTTCTCAGGACAAGAGGCTACTTAAAAAGAGCTAAAAGGCAAGGACAGGCTAATTTTCCCTATTCAGCCTTTTGCCCCCTTGTTCAACTCTAACTCTTGGACTCAGCAGGGACTCAAAGAGGATTTTATCAATTTTACCCCCCACCCTGACAAAACATGAAGAAACAAACTCCAACACAGCACCATTCCTCTTTCTTTTCACACTTCTCTCTGCCCCAGGCAGCTGTGCTCATCCTCACCCCAAGGACTACAGATTTAGCTCTAAACCAAGAGGTGGACTCTGCTCCACAGACAGATCTGAGCTCCCACACCTGGAGGAACCACCATCAGAACTTCACCCAGCAGCCACCACAGCTTAAAGCCACGTTCCAGGCTGACCAGTCCCCCCCCTTCTGACTTACTGGAGCTTCCAGTCTCCACAAAGCAGCACAGTTGAATAAAGAACATCCAGCCCAACCAGGCCACCCTCCGCCCATCCTTGTCCACCTCCACAGAGGAGAAAGGTAGAACAAAGCCAGAACAATCCCCCAAACAAAATGACACCAAGAAAGAACTAGAACAAAGAATTGTTTAATTGCTTAACCCTTTCTCTCCCAGGGACCAGAGAAACAAGTTTGCTGCTCCTCCTAACGAGAGCAATAAGGCTTGTGTGTTACCGCTACAAGTGCGGGGGCAAAGTTTATGAGATGATCATCTGAAGTACTTGAAAAAAAATCGAGAAGCAATGGTCATCGTGACACTAAGAGAATCCTAAGAGTCTCCTAACGGAGAGCCCATTGCTAGAATACAAAAATAAAGGAGGCGTCCCTGCAGATCCCAGGCTGGAAAGAGTTAACCAGAAAGAGCAGGAAGAAGCTTTCCCAAAGAGGGGGTTGAAGTAAACAGCAGAGGTCAATAAAGCAACATCTCCCTACTTCCCCAGCATGGGGTTTTTTTTCCTTCACCAATAAATACAATTTCCTCATTAACAAGTGACAAAGCAGGTAATCTGTCCACGAGGAGGGGAAAAGGGGTTAGAGGCAGAAAGATTTTTTTTCTCTCCCCTTCTCTCCCGTTATTATTTATCTACTTATTTATTTATTTATTTTAACCAAAGCAGCCATTAAAAAAAGCAATCCGCTGCAGAGGCAGGGAATCTTGTAGCTTTCTCACTGCAACTGGCAGGTAAAAGAGCTGCACTGTCTCAGAAGGGTAAAAACAACAAAAAAATAGCTGCCACAGCAAAAGGTGAATGGGGAGGGAGAGGTCTGTTCTTGTCAGAGCTTTCCATCTCAGTCTCTCAGTTTAAAAATCAAAGTCTGCAGACATTGTCTACTGAAAGCTGAAAAAAAAAAGTTTGAGTGGGAGGAGAAAGGAAAAAAAAAAAGAGGATGCGTCTAGCAGAAAAGCCTTAAGCAAAAAAAGAAAAGGCCAGACCACGTCAAAAAGCCACCCAAGTGAGAAGAATTCTCTGTTGCAACTGGGTTTTGAAGAGCATGAAGTGTCAGAGAACCCCTGGGGTGGGGGAGCTTGTACCCAAGTAGGAGGTAAACTGAGGAAGCAGTTCTAGCCACCGCGGGGGGAAAACGAGCCAACACGCCTTCAGTGGCCAAATGACAATCTGTCCCGGGAAAGGAGGAGAAGAGAGAAGGGGAGTCTGCACAAGGGAGCACAACCCGTCGTTTTTGGGTGCTGGGGGACATGCTCCCACCAGAACGGGGTTTGCTGAGGCTCGGTTTCACCCACACATGAAAGAGGAGCCGGACATCTTGGAGGGGCAGAGGCCAGGTCCCGGTGAGCGCCGCCGCCATCGCAAGGGGGGCCCGGGGGATCTCTCTACACAGTGTCCTTGGAGAGATGCTGCTGGCTCTGAGCCTCTGTGACCTCTCTCCCTCCTGCACAAGGCTCCCTCATCTCGGAGAGACTGTTCTGGAAGGGAGAGGAAGCCAGTTACCTCGATCAGCCAGCACTGCGCAGTCTCCCTCATCAACGCCTGGCAGCCAGAGAAGGAAAAGAGAGGCCTCTCATCTTTCCACGGCAGGAACAGGAAGACCAGGGATCACACCACATGGAAGAACAGCCCTAATGCAGCAGACACACGTGCACACACGCTCCCAGACACACACTGCACACCCCTGGGACCAAGGTTAGCATGTTCAGACCTTCAGCAAGTAAGAGATACGAGACAGCGCAGAGCAGTTTAGATCTCCAGGGGCTCTTTGGTCTTAGTTGATAGTCCTAGAAAAAAAACCAACCTCTTCGGATTCGGTTGGAGCACAGCTGTGTAAGATCTATTTGATATTTAGTGTTTGGCAACCGTGAGAGGGAAGAACGGGACTGCATGTTACAGGAGAGGGGGGGGAATGGAAGTACAGGGCTGCATTTCTAGGTGTACTCCTGGCCCTGCAGCCAGAGTCAGCGTGTGGAGAAACGAGGAAGAGGAAGGAGGGTTCCTGAGAGGACCACTAATCCATCACCAGCTATTACACCAACAATGAGTTGGAGGAGACCCACCTTGGCCAAGACAGAGCAGCTGACTGCACGAAAATGCTGCTGTTTAAAAGCTCGAAATTTTAGTGGCAACATATACATGGTGGGAACGTTCACAGCTCCAGCAGGTGACATGGAGAAGGTGAATATAGCTACACACATTTTGGGTAATGGAGAGAGAAGTTCTGAAAGAGTGCTGTTACCAGCCCCTTCCCTCTGTAGCTTTGGCTACCTGAGTCCTAGGCCTCTGATCAAACCCCATTGCTGTCACTTTTCTCCATGGGTTCATAGACCACAGAAGAAAGAATCAGAGCTGGGCAAGCACATCCTGCCTTTTGAGCCACATATACTCTGTGCCTTCACCAATTCATCAACTAACACATGCCCAGGGACAAGAGAGGCAATATCCAGTCCTTAATACAACACAGCCACGTCTAGTGACAACATGTTAAGAGATGGAGGAAGCCAGAAGAAAGATGTTATGGGACAAACCAGGTGTTTTATGGCCAACAACTCTAAACCAGGGGCCTCTAAGACAGGCTGGGAGCACAAAAGCAGAGTCAAGCTTTCAAGACCAAGATCACTGCAGTAAATTCATTCCATAACCCCTGCCCTAGGTTTGTATTTTATTCAGGAATTTAACACCCCCTCTGCAAATGCACAAATGCAGGCAACGTCCCCTCTACCAGATCATACAGCAGCTCTGGGGAAAAAAAAATAAAAATAAATCACCAGCTTACACTGCTTACAGACAATTCAAAGACCCCTGGTTGGGACTAAATTCCACTAAAGGCAAACCCTGGACTGCACTGTCATGCTGCTCAGTAGCGTGAGGGGAGAAGGAGGAGGTGGTGGTGATGGTTAAAAGAGACGGCCGCTCCTGCCCCTGCCAGCTTGTCCTACTCTGTGCATAGTGCCAAACAGTGCAGTCATTCATCAGAGAAAGTTCAGGACCAAGGAAACTAGGTTCCCTTTCAGCCAAACAATTAGAGGAAGGAGAGGCAGTTCTGTTTTAGCTGGGCCGGCACTGGACTTGCCCCTCTGAGCTGTCTTCATCGTCTGAGCCTCCAGCCCCACCACTGGTCAGTCCTGTAATTCGGTACCCCATGTTGAGCAACATCACCTCCAGCGGGTCGGCGTTCATCCGTCTCTGGTTAGCTTGGGAAGCACCTTCCATGTCTACTACCACGCGGCCGTTGAGGGTTTCACTCTGCAAGACAAGAAGGGAGAGAACTCAGCAAGGCAGAGCTAACACCAAAGAGGGGTGTAACTACAAGTCCCAAGAGATCCCAGAAGGAAAGACCGGTGCGTGTGTGTGACGTCTCACAACAGCAAGATGGTCTTTCACCGTGGCTCTTACCTCTGGCCGAGGGTTCCACAGTCGTACAACTGGGTCGATGCCGCTGGTGGCCAGGAAGCAGTAACTGGGATGAGGTTGGAGACAGTTCACAATGGACTCGTCTCCCTGCAGCACTCTAACGAGGTTGGTGGTTTCTTTCTCCCAAATGAAGAAGGAGCCGTCGTCTGACCCACTGACTATGTACTGTGCATTGCTAGGGTGAGAGGAGCAGAGGCTGGAGACGACAGAGCCAGAGCTAGTCTCTAGCAGACACGAAAACCTCAGTTGGTGTCTATCATCAGCAGGCTGCCACCCCTCACGCTTACGGATCCAGATAAAGCTTTTTCTGGTGGCTCCCTCCATCCCCAGGATTCACGTTTGCAATCCCAACTGGCTTTTCTGAACTGCTAGCCCAACTGGGTCCTCTGTGGATCTGCTACTGAACCAGCTATTCATGCAGCCACACAAGGAGGAGGGTTTCTGTCATCTTTTTCAACCCTGCAAACCATTATCAGCGTCATTTTATGAGCAGTCACATTGGGGCTACGCGTGAGGCTTTATCCGATGGAAAAGAACATTGTGCTGCTGCTCACGCTCCTGTCCTGCATCCCTATTACACTCTGCCAACGTACCTGCCAAAGAAATTGGCCTCTTTGATGTCTGTAGTAGTGTTACAGTGGCCACAATATCGGAATTTGTAGTCGTAGCTGCGTTCCCTCAGCACCATCTCATCCTCTGAGATGGAATCCTTGCGGCCCGTGGCTCGCAGCCGGATGGGGCCACCTCCTTTCTTGTCTTCAGCTGGAAGGACAACAGATTTCCCTCATCACAATTCGGGGAGGAACACGTTCTAAGCAAACAGCATTCTAGGAGATCCCAAGAGCTTTAGAGAAGAGCTAAGGACAATTCCAGCAGGGAGCAGGGCTTAGAGCACAAGCTTCCTTCCAGATTATCTCTTGGTATATCAGACTCCTTTTATCATCCTCTCGCTCAAGAGCAAACCAGGACCAGGCACGTGGAAAGGATGGGCTCAGGCCACTTTTTGTGCACAGTAACAATCAATCTCTCTCAGAAGTTGGAGCTTTACTTCAGAGGGGCAGTTTAAGGAGAAAAAAAAACCCCTTGTCCCATCATTAGATTTGAGTATAACCTCAAAGAACCACACTGAAGACGGGCAACTCACCGTTATCACTCTTGGAGAAGAGGGCTGCATTGATGTCTCTGTCTAGTGCGTCGCAGGCGCTGCTGTGTGCTTGTTCTGGGAACTTCCCTTTAAAGTCATCCAGACACTCCAGCGCTTCTGCCACGTACTTGAGTTCAAAGAGGCAGCGGGCAAGACGGAAATGGGCCTTCAGGTGGCATGGATTCAAGGATATGGCCTTTAAGCAGTCTCTTAAAGCATCGTAATGGTCCCCATCCCTGAAGGAAAGGGAGGTTTGGATTAGATAACCCAAGCAGAAACGGCGTGCCTTTTCCACTGCCATTTCCCAGCCCTTGTCTCCCTCTCAAGCTTGCTGTTTCCCTCTCTTTCTGTGCGAGCAGACACCCCACAAGCTCACGTTCTAACAGCATTTGCTGTTTCCCAGGGGCACCATCTGACCAAGCCCAGCTTCTCGAACGCACCTCCCCACACATCCAGGCAGGCCTGTAATACCACCAGGCGGGGAAGCCTGGCAAGTCTTGACCTGCCATTTTAAATCTGCCAGAGCAGAGCTCGCCGATAGAACACATTTAGGGAAGTCCTTTGAAGATGGAGGATGCACAAACCCTCTGGCCAAGCAGACACAAGGCCTCTCCTGCAAGTCGAGCGGGGCCTCGGCAGAGCACGGCAGCTCACGCGTGCCCCTTTGTGGACGCACAGCGTGGCAGCATGGTTCCTTTGCCCACAGCCACTTGTGGCCCTCAAGAAGGAGCTACAGAACCACCAGACTTTATAGCCCCGATGGAGACACGTCTAAAGCAGCAGGTTTTTTTACCCCACCTTTATTAAAAAAAAAAAAAACTTTAAAGTTTTAGAAATAAGCATTATAGCAGATTGGTATCGCAATGGATATTTATATCCTGTTTACAGTTACTGGAAACTATGCTTGATTTCCCAAAGCTGTGGGAATAAAAATACCTCTGCTTGTGCTCTGGAAGCAGGAGGAATGTGAAAAGCCTTCCGTGCTGATGTTCATTCAGAGAGAGGCTGAGAAGTCAGGCAAGGCTGGCATGTCTGATGTACCAGCATGGAGCCTAAACTCTTCAGAGGCACCACAATCACCTTAAGAGAGTGCCAAGTCTCCCTGTGATGGCTAATAATGATAATATTAACACACCTGTAAACAGACCAAAGTCTGAAACAGTCCCAGGGGGAATGGGGTGAACTGCCCTGTACCTCCTACAAGACAAGTTTAGATCACGTGGAGCCTTTGTCAGGGTGCTCTTGTGTCTCTACTCACTAAAGGGAGCTCCAAATCTTTGGGTTATGTGCTAAGCAGTGCTTATTCAGTGCCACAAGCAGATATTGGCCACGTACTGCACCTCAATAGCACACAGAAGGTGAAGTGCCTTGTCCACAAGATCTGCAGCAGAGCAGAAGAAAGAAGGTTCTTGAGGGCTGTCTTTGCAGCACTGTGTGTTAATCCCAGAGGCTGGCTGCACAGCATCAGGCCACTTTTACTCAAAGAAAAGGGGAATGCAGGTTACCTGTTATGATGACAGATGGGTGTCTCACATTTTCAGAGCTGATCAGGCTATTAGCTGCCTCGCCATCCCCCAAAATCCTTCAACCTCAACTACCAGTGTCAGACAGCCCAACAGGCTGGTGCACAAAGGGCCACGTGGAGCTGTAAAGCAGGCACCGACTTCTCCCACTGTTACAGGTTTGACTCAGCTTGTGCAAAAATCCTCTAACTAGAAATCAGCTAAGAACTGCCAACATAGACTGCCAAAAGCAATCTGGAGAGCCTTGGGGTTGGTTCTTAGGAGGAGGTTTGAAAAAGACAGCCCTAGAAGCGCTGCAGAGTATGAGGAGCATTGAAGGGAGATGAGCGAGGGGACATTAGGAAATTACAGACCTTCCTTTTTTCTAGATCTCTCCATTATTCAGAGAATGAGGCCAAAGCAAGCCCTGCAGCCTTCTGCAGAGCTGCTCCTGCTCCAAACATGAAGGACATCTTAGAGCCACACAGTGGATCACTGTCCAACTGCATCACCCTCCTTCTCGGTGACATCCTTGCCACCTTCTGCCATACACCAGAACCTGTTCCTACCAGAGAAGCACCCTGTCTTTTCTGTACCTGAGAAATATCAGCTTAGTACTATTTAAATGCTAATCATTGCACGCCACACAAGCCCATGGCATGTATATTTTCACATCTTCTTCTACCAAGAACTGCAGCAGAGCACTAGCTGACACACGGGAAGGTTGAGATCCACCAACATCCTTTGGGGAAAAACCACTCCTAGAAGAAAAATGCCATTCACGAGATCACCCTCAGCTCCTGCCTCCCATTCCTTCATCACAAACTATTGTTCTTCTCCCTCTTGAAGGCTGAGACCTTTTTGAGGCAGCTCCCAAATCTCTCCTATTGCAAAACAGCCAGTAGGCCAGTCACCAACAGTCACAACAACCGCTGGCTGCTCTTTATCTTGGCAAGAAGACGGCAGAATTCATACTGTGGATTTCAGCAGGGAGAGGAGAAGGATATCCTCACAAAAGCAAATGTAGATGAAGGACCACAGCTATTTTAAATATGCTAATGGCAAGTCATGCTACTCAGTCTTACTCTGCTCAAGGGGACAGATACTAAAATAACTCAGCTGTATCTTGCAGATGCAGCCCTGGCTATTGGTCAGAGAAGGCATTACCTACTGCAGAGGAGAACAGCCTATTTTCCAATGATTAAGACTGAACTTCCCCCAGCCACCAAGGCACCAGATGCCACCTCACCAGGTCCCTCAGAGAGGTTTGTTTCCAGGCAAGGGGAGTGTGGGCGAGCTGGGGGAGCACAGGAGCCACCAGGTCACCTCCAACTATCTGCAGTACGAGTTACTGGGATAAAGCAGCAACCAAAGCCACTCCAGGCAGTCTTTTCTCACAAGATAGGAAGTTCTCAAGCATAGTAACTATTACCTCATCTGTTGACAAGCAGATTGAGAGCCATACTCTAATGCAGATCAGAACTATCCAAAGAAACACAAACACCCTTGGAGACACTCATAATGCTGTTGCTCACAAGTGGATTTTTTGGTTTCTTTCTAAACAGGAAAGGAACAGAACATTACTCAGCACACCAGTAGGCAAAAAGATGAGCTGCTACCAGCTGTGCTTGCCCATGCAGTATCTGTGGCTGCAATTTCTCCAACACATGCTCCTGTCCTGTGCCAGAGGCGAGACCCACTTTACAGCTTGATCTAATGACCCCAACCCCACACAGGGGGCTTCACAACGGACAACGTGGACAAGGTGGTTCTCAGAAGTCAGGCACCAGCACTGCCTGTGATGTTAAATTCTCTGATATTCCCCACTTCCTTACCATTTGCGCTTCATGTAGGCAGCGGCTCTGTTTCCGTAGAGCATGGCGTTGTTGGGGGCTTTCTGCACTGCTTTGCTGTACAGCTGGATGGCTTGAGTCCACAGCTGGCAAGCGAAGGCCTCGTTGGCTTGCTGCTTGATTCGCTCCAGATAAGGAGGTAACTCCACCTGGGGACTGAAGGGGAAGAAGAAAGGAGCACAGGTAAGTCTCAAATGCTCTCTTTACTTCAGTTAAACATCTGCAGTGGTTTGTTCTACCTTAGCAAGTCCCAGCAAAGCAGAAACTTCAGAAAAAGAAGTCTTCAGAAGAGACCATGTACCTGAAAAACCTGAATTTAGGAGGAGGGTTTCTTTGTGACCATCATTTGATTATTTTCTTTTTTTCTTTATATACAGACATACACTCAAAATTGACTAGTGTATATTTTAAATATTTAATGCCTCAGACTTCATCAATTCCTCTTTGCTTTGACTGCATTAAAAATCCCCAGGCATTTCGAATCCTCTTTTAGGAAAGTATAACAGAATGGAAATTAAGCACCCAGGTTCACTGGGCTGCACAAGGCCCATGCTCAGGCAACCCAAAATTCCAGCCACATTTCTGCTGCTGTGGTGGAGGGGCCATCTAGAGGAAAGAAGCTGAAAACATTCACCAAAGTGACTTTGGTGGAACCTAGACTACCCATATATGGTATTAAGCAATTCTGTCTTGACTTTTCACCATGTGTCATCAGCTGGAAGAAAAACAGTCAGCAAGATGTGTTTCCAGTCTGCTTCTGCTTCACCTCAACTGCATTTTGTGCTTTAAAGAAAACAAGCAGCAGGAACTACAGAAGAGGGGTCTCCATCTGTTCCTGTCTTACAAGTGATGACTCCAGTGGCACCGTCCTAAAGCAATTTTGGTCACTTTGGTTCAGTTTGTAGCAGGCAGATGCCCAAAAAGATGACAAAGGGAAGTAAGGCTCCTCTCCCATTTACCAAGGCACAGTTCCTGCAGGCCAGGAAGTACCAACCACTCAGAACAGCTCAGAACACCTCACTTCCAAGCCTGAAAAGTCATTTTTAAGTTTTGTCTGCAGGAATTTTTCATAAAAGGAGAAAAATCCTCATGAACAACATTTCTGCCATGACGCTCTTGCCTGATCTGACTCTTGTTCATAGATCAAGCACCAGAAGTAAATACAACTCCTAGGACAGAGGCCACTTGACAACCAAGACAATACACCAAATGGATTTGCACTTCACACCTTGTTTAGCAGCACCTAAGCCTGGCAAGAGTAAAAGGACACAACCAAAGCCATTGGGCTTTCCTGTAGGTAGATCTGTCCCCTTACCTCACATGTGCTCTGCCTTCGGACAAGCGGAAGCCGTTGCTGTGGAGGTGGATGCCATTCGACACTCCATTGGTAGAGGTTTTTCCATTCTGCACTTCTGAAAGTTAGGAAAAAAATAAGTTACAGCCACGCTAAGTATCGATGTAGATTACACAAACTAATCTGAAAAATATCTGAAGCTTCAGGGTTTTATTTTATGGCAGAGTCAAGCCAATGCCACAGCCCTATTCACAGCAGAAATAAAACTTTCATGATTCCATATGCCCCCCTGTCCTCCAGGGACCTGCATTTGATTTGCCTTCTTGTATATATATATTACAAAATCTCTGAAGTACCCTTTGCAATACAACCTAGAACAGAAAACTAGATAGACATAGAACTAAGTATACACACACAAAGAGAGGGCAGCTGGGATGGCCTTCAGGCTGAGACCAGGCAGAGGACCTGACTGATCACCAGAAGCCTGGCAATTGAAACTGCAGAAGCAGTACTGTTATCAACTTTGCATTTTAGATTCACTCAGATGTCACACATTTGTGTCACATAAAGAGCTAAGTTGTTGAACATTTAATAGGATGATAAGGGGAACCACTGGAGGAATCCAATAAAGGAATTCCAGATGTTTTTTTTTTTTCCCTTCTTTTCTTTCCTTACCCTGGTGCTCAAGGAGAGGTTACAAGCTGAAGGTCCTCTGAAGGTCACACAGGCACATTATCTGCCATTTTTATAGAAAATGTTTGGCTTCTAGCTCTACAAACTGCATTTATGTTGCAGCTGGGACTGTTCCTACAGCCACAGGTTGGGAAAATGGGGACACTATCCAACCAGCCTACCGGACTGCTCAGAGATGTCAGTGCACAGAGACATGCACGAAATTCAGCCATGAATTGCCTCTTCTCAGCCTTTGCCTGAACTTTCTGTGCCCAACAGGATGGAGCGTTTGCTGCAACCGTAGCATCGTGAGCCTGTTCAAATGCTGTCCTGCCATTTAAAGCATGATCTCCCCAGATCACGGAATCACACAATGGTTCAGGTTGGAAGGGACCTTAAAGCCCATCCAGTGCCTTCATCAGGGACACCTCCCACCACATCAGGTTGCTCCAAGCCCCCTCCAACCTGCCTTTGAACCCTTCCAGGGATGGGGCAGCCACAGCTTCTCTGCCCAACGTGGGCCAGGCTCTCACCACCCTCACAGCAAAGAAGTTCTTCCCAATATCTAATCCAAATCTCCCCTCTTCCAGTTATAAGGCAGTACTCCAAGCGGAGTCTCAGAGCAGAGCAGAGGGACAGAATCACCTCCCTCGACCACTGGCCACACTTGTTTTGATGTAGCCCAGATACCACACTACAGATCACTCACATGCCTTCCAGACAGAAGAAAAAGGCAGGCAGGGCATAGATTTGCCACCAGGATGTGAGTGTTATAGATTGAGGCCTGAGGCACACCGAGTACACAGGTCAAACTTTGCCAGAGCCCTCCCAGAACAGGGAATGAGCAAGGAACACTCCCTGATAAGAGTCAGCCTCTGCCCAGGGAATAACGCCGCAGCCATTCAGCATCTGTGTATGAACAGGCTCTGGAAGAAACAGGCCAGGAATGAAAAAGCTTTTGGATTTACTTCCTTGTCAAATAAATGACTTTTTGATTCAACTATCTCACCACCAGAAGGGATATTAGTGCCAGGCCAGATTCTTAGACTAGGGAAGAGATTGTTCTGCCTCCTTCTTAATGGGTGTATACACTGATAACAGATGTAACCTACATTTTACTACTAAGTTTAAAAAAAAAATAAAATATACCACTTCCATGCCTGTCCAAAAAGTTTTCCCCCTTAGTTGAGGGCAGGATACCAAGACCTCAACCACTCTACATTATCCTTTCTGCACAGCTTTGAACATTCTCCTTAGCTCACACAGGCATACACCTCTTAACAGCTAACTTCCCCCTCCAAGATACATGTATTTTCACTCTCTAGAAGAGTTTCAGAACCCAGGGTATGAACTGCACACTGCAGAAACAGCCCAGCAACAGCCATGCCCTACTTCAGTTTCCTGATTCCTGCCCAAATAGGGCTGCACCCTGAAAAAGAGCTGAGTAGTACAAGACTTTGAGGTAACGGGCACAAACTTGAACATAAGAAGTTCCACCTAAACATGAGGAAGAACTTCTTTGCTTTGAGGGTGAAAGAGCCCTGGAACAGGCTGCCCAGAGGTATGGTGGAGTCTCCTTCTCTGGAAACATTCAAAACATGTTCCTGTGCAACATGCTCTGGGTGGACCTACTTTGGCAGGGGGTTGGACTGGATGATCTCCAGAGGTCACTTCCAACCCCACATCATTCTGTGACTCTGTGATTCCAGGATTTCACTCTGCCTTCCACTCACTTTCATGGCAGCATAGTA
Source organism: Scolopax mira (assembly GCA_004320125.1). Classification (NCBI taxonomy): domain Eukaryota; kingdom Metazoa; phylum Chordata; class Aves; order Charadriiformes; family Scolopacidae; genus Scolopax; species Scolopax mira. The sequence continues at coordinate 18,347 of BJBW01006438.1, read as the reverse complement.
CTCACCCCCTGAAGTATGGCACTTCTTTGGGAGAAGAAAAGTGTATGGTCGCTGTTTATACGTTAGATCGAACAAATAGACCTAAGGAACAAAGAGAATGAGATAAATAAGTGAGTGAAACATGGATACTCAAGCCACAGAAATAAAACAGGGCTAGAGGGGTACACGGTGCCACATTTGTGTTTTGCTAGTTCCAATTTTCTAACTAGGAATCTTGTTTTATAGATAAGTACACACAGGATGACAGCGTCCAGCACCGGGTTCAGAGACAATACTGCTGAGGAATGAGGTGAGGAAGCCCTCTCCACACCTACAGAACTTAAAAAAATGACCTGACCACAAACTACCCTGTTCAGAAAGCTTCAACTCTAAGACATTTTAACCACTTAATTAACACACTGATCATAAACAAATCACTTATTGTCAGAAAAGAGGTGATATGCTATGTCAAAGTAGAATTTTCTCTAAGCTGAAGCCAGGATTTCCTGAGAAACTCCAAAAGCAGCCCTGTGAAGCCCAAATATCAAACCATACTGGTATAGGGATTAAGAGCCCTGATCAGACCTGCAATTCATCTAACTCAGCACTTTCTCTTGAAGAGAAGGAGCACAAGTGTGAGAAAGAGATCTGTGGAGGACAACCACAGCCTAACCTACCCACAAGCAAAGTTCCTGCTTAATCCATGCTGATTAACGCTGTCAGGAGGATTTTCTCATTTCACTGATAGGCTTTATAAAAAGATCCATGAATATCACCCAACACTTAAAATTAAACCAATCAATGTTCCAGGTGAAAGCCTTTGCATCTGTAAGTTCCTTATTTGCTAGATTCTATTACAGAAGCAGTTTGATGTTTCAAGAATGCGTTATGAAATTTTTTCTAGGGCAGCAAAGGTCAGGTCCAGAATTCGGTTGATTTTTCCTCTTCCAGAGAGTGGAATGTGAGTTGGAAAACCAGAACAGAACGTGTTTCAAGTTTGATCAGTGGTAACATAGCAAATAAATCTCTAATGCCAAGCATTTAGTCCAGACAAATCAGAAAGCAAGTTTCAAATCAACAGTATTACCCACAGAGAAGTTGTTATACCCGTTTTTGAGAATGCACAACAAGACATGGTGACCCAACAACCACAACCCCCATGTGGAGCTTTCTGTCCAACTTCAGCTGCTTCAGCTTCTCACCTGCTCCCCTCCCATGTTGACTAAGAGCTCAGTGCCATCAGGACTGAAGGTGACGTATGTGGCCACCAGGACTCTCAGCCTGTTGTTGTAGTCTGGCAGCTTCACTGGGAGGTGCCCTGTGGAGAGAAGAGGTTCATAAACACCAGCGGAACCGGTAACCGTTGTCTTTGTCCTACCCCAGCTGCTCCCTTTTACAAAAGGTTGTTTGAAAAGCAACGCCACGAAGCACGTGCACCCAAGTGATTGTCCATTTCCTACTGCTGCTTATTGAACCCTTCCAGCAGCCACCAAAACAAGCGGTTGTGTGTAGCTGCCTTTTCACAAGTTCTGGGTATCAATCGTGCAAGGCCCCCTCCATCAGACAAAATTCTGATTCACCTGCTAAGAATGAAGTCTGCAGAACCCAGCAAATCTCAGTTTTAAGGATTCCCTGCCGATTTGTTTTCTGTGATTTGTGGCCATCTGCAAACAAATACCTCCATTTTCAACCCTCTCATCAGGTTTCCTTAACAAAGCCCTTAACACAACCCAACCAAGGCTCCTAAATATTCAGCTCACACACGGGTTCTTTTGCTTCAGACAGCAGATGTGTTGCATGACCAATCCAGGGGACCTAAGAAATCCTCTAGTGGGACTCATCAGAAGCAAGACTGTCAAAACTGGTCTGCTGAACGTGCTGGTCTGAGATACTTTAAAAAAACCCAACAACAAACCCAAACGTTTGGGGGGAAAAATAAGATAGTAAATAACAGGCAGTGGAGAAGAATGTCATTGAGATTGTCCAGATACTGCATCGATGATTCTTTTTCTGCAGGATGAGGACAAGCCACTTCCCTTCTGGGCCAAAACCATTTTGAAGAGCAGCTTTGCTGGGACCAGTTCCAGGAGAAAGCCTACAGCACCCACGTTATCCAATCCTTGGCTTTCCAATAGAAGTGACATAATGACATTTATGCTAGACAAGAAGAAGTAAGGCCAGGTCACCACCACACATCACTGCTAAATCAGGGAAAGCTAGGCAGGTAACACAAGCAAGAATTCACAGCATTGAAGTTAATCATCTGCAATTCCATGGAACATCCCTGTATCAGAGAAGGACTCTTCCAAGGAATGGTTTCTTGTGTGATGGATAGAATTCCACTTCTTTAGGCCTTAACTTAAGTCCTATCAGTCACCCACATCACAGGTCCCAATACCTGCCACGTAGTACTGCGCCGCACCGTCTGGGAGGGGTTTCTGCCGGTCGCAGAACGTGTGTACTCCAGCTGAAGGACTCTGCTTCATGCTTTTCCTAATGAGAAAGAAGAACAGTTTTATAACCATGGCATTCAATTCCTGGAAGCCTGATCTCTGCTGACACACGTTCACACACAAGAATGAGACCTCATGCCCATAGAGCTGTGCAGTCACAAGCCTGCCCCGCACCACCCCAGCGCGGTCACGCAGATCAGAAAGACTTTGGGTGATAGAAAACATTGGGTAAAACTGCACAGTGAGACAGGAGAGTGCCAGAGAAGAGAAGGCTCCAGGGAGACCTTAGAACTGCCTTTCAGCATGTAACAGGGGGCTACAGGAGAGATGGGGAGGAACTCGTGATCAGGGAGTGGGGAGACAGGAGGAAAGGTAATGGTTTTAAACTGGAAGAGGAGAGATTTAGATTAGATCTTAGGAATAACTTGTTTGGTTGTGAGAGCTTGGCCCAGGTTGCCCAGAGAAGCTGTGGCTGCCCCATCCCTGGAGGGGTTCAAGGGCAGGCTGGAGGGGGCTTGGAGCAACCTGGTGTGGTGGGAGATGTCCCTGCCCAGGGCAGGTGGCTAGAACTGGATGACCTTTAAGATCCTTTCCAACCCAAACCATTCTATGAATCTATGATCACTGCAATCCCCTCTCTTCCCACCACAGCCTTGAACAGATTTCTGCACCTCTCAGGCCTGCCCACAAGTCCCAGTTGCCATTACCTGTGGTTGTGGATCATGCGTATGTCATAGAGCCGCACAAAAGGTCCACTTGCCCCCACTGCTAAGTAGTTGTTGTCTTGGGGGTTGACCGTCAGGCATTTGGCCTCCACCAGCTGCCCACAGTACTCTGTCAGGTCTATCAGGACTTCAGAACGTTTGCTGTTCTCTCGGAGATCATACTGTCTGCAAAGGAAAGAAAGTCAGTGTCAGCAGGTAACAGCAGCAGCAAGAAGAGAGAGGTTAGTTTTCCATGGAGACCAAACTGAAGACCGCTCAAAGCAGCACATTTATACTCCTCAGTAGTGACCTACACTTAATTATCCAGCTTGTGCATGAAGAGATGACACTAATGACATTAACAATCATTCATGCTACAGGTTACTGGAAGCATCTCAGCTCAATACACACTAGGCCTCAATATCAGGTTAACCATTAAAACCAGCTCTCTAATGTGCATGGATTTAATCAAGTTCCAAATTAAACTCCAGGTCGTGATCTCACAAACAGTAGCTCGTATGAAAAGCGTACCAGACCCTCACAGTAACATTACTCCTTTAAAAGTCTCAATGATTCTGGAAGGAAGCATTGCTCAGTGTTGTATCTCCCTTCCCTTTGACATGGCTGTTCCTCTCTTGGTCTCCCTTTTCAGCGGGGGGGGCAAACAGAGAAGTTGAGGAGAGTGTTATCAAAGAAGTCTACATTTCAAGATGAATCCTTCCAGTTTCAGGAAAGGGAGAGATTAGTTTAAGCTTTTTAGTACAGAAATAGGCTCTCTTCAGATCTGTGCATAGTACATACTGCCATGGAGCCTAATCCAATTAATTTTGGGGCAGAACAACTGAGTTCTGTACCTGATTAGCCCGTCTTCTGCTGCACTCCAGAAGGTGTTAGGCCACATGGGAGCTGTGGCAATTCGCTTCACCCTGTTGGTGTGATCTCCAAACATGTGGATGGTCTCCTTGACGGTCAAGTCATGGACATGCACCTTGGAATCTGCAGCTCCCGTGATGAGGATCCGATCCCCTGAATGCGGCAAGAACTGTGGGAGAGAGATTTGATACTCAAATTTGGGAAGCACCAGGGCTGGTCACACAGACATCGCCGAGTCCTGGCAGCTCACAGGGCAGTTTGCTTTTTTAATGCAATTTTTTTCTCAGCATTAGAAATATTAAATTATTTTGGGAGGCAAACTGCTTGCAGGAAAAACATTTCCCAGCAAGGATCTATTATCTTGCTGCTTCGGTTGCTGATTTTATTCTTTTTATTCCTTCCAATCCCATACCTTGACAGAGAAGATGTTTGCAGTATGTCCTGTGTGCATTGAAAGGAGTTTCTTGTGGTGCAAAGGATCCCAGACAATGGTATGCTGGTCATCAGAGCCAGAGGCCAGCAAACTAAAAGAAAGAGAAGAGAAGTATGTGTCGTGTATTCTTCTGTTCTAAGCTGTGACCAATTTCTTAGAGTGGTTTGACCACAGACAGTCATTAAGTTAATTCAGCTCTAAAAAGCCTACTTCCTCCCTCTCTTCTCAGCCATGTGTTCTCCCTGTTCCCCCTGTGCCAATCCATTCAGGGAGCTAAAGCAGCCAAATATCAACTCCACAGAAAATAAAGCCATTTTCATTGGTTTAGCTCATGGGACCAGCTCACCACAGATTCAGATGGCACAGGGGAAAACAATAGGAGCATTTGGTCAGCAACAAAATGCAGGGCCTCCCTTTGCTTTTTTAGCCCAGCTGCATTAACAGCTCCACATCATCCCCAAACCCAAGCCCACATTCATTCCTGGATTTTGGATATGCCCGAGCAGTCCCAAGCCAGGCCCCACACAGTGATTCACAGGCTGCTTTTAAAGCCTAGGGTGCAGCAGCAGCACTACAAGGCAGTGTTTGCCTTGTACATCTATCTTCATTTGAAGCAAAAAGAATTTGACATCTGCAACCATCAGCTGCTTTAAACTTATTTCCTTGTAGCCAGATCTCTTTCAAGTACATGAAATTGTCACTGGTAAATAATTCTGAAGAGTATCAGACAGCAGACTTTGGATCTTATAAAAGGCACATCAAGAAATATAGGCTCTTCCTTCCATCCAGTAATTTCTCATGCAGATACTCTTTATTCCACTTGGTTAACAGAAATGCTCTTATGTTCAGTTTCTCTCTAAAATTTAAGAGAGGAGGAAATACCCTACCTTTCTCCCTTATATATCCATCCCCCAGCGGAATCTTTTAACAGCACAGTGAAGGGGGTGGGGAAATGTCACTTCCAACTGGGCAAATCCTAAAGATCCATTCTAATCCATAATACCACTTAAGAGAGGAGAAGCAGCCTTCAATCTCTACTTCTTAGTCTGGCCATTTCCCTTCTGAACTCTCCTAAAGGGGCATTCCTAATAATATCCAGACATATTTAACATAATAAAGCTTCTTTTGAAGTGTGAGCTCTACTACAGTTCAAAACTTTGAGCAGGAGCTCCACTTTACTGGGAATGAGAAGCAGCTGTGTGATAAAGTGACCTACATCCTACTCTTGGGAGAACCTGGGGTTATCATTTTGTGGATTCCCCCCCAAATCAAGCCACATACTTACTCTCCTTTTTCATTCCATTCTAGACAGTTGACACACCCTGAGTGACCCTGAGAAAAATTAAAAAATAAAAAAGGGAAAACAGTATTGCTCAAACTTCAGACTTATCAAACAGAGCTGTTCTAAGACAAGGACACAACAAGCTCCCCACACATAACAACTTGTTCCAAGGGGGTTTTTTTTATTCCAACCCTGTAAAAAAAAAAAAAGAAAAAGAAGAAAAAAAGAAAAAGCCACCCACATGGCAGATAAGCACCTCCAAAGAGAGATGTGCTATAGCAGTTGGGGTAGAAAAGGCAAAATGAAACAAATAAAGAAAAATGTAGCGTGGAATAAAATGGCAGTTTAGTCTCAGAGGCTACAGCTGAAATCCTGCGTACACAGGGAAAGGTGACTTTGCTTCAGAAGCCCTTGGCTAGGCTGACAAATTACATGTACAGGTTCTCTGGGAACGCAGGGAAAATGCTCTTTTGATAACTCTTTTAGAAGCACCTTGCTGCTGGGTGACTACATCATCCATCTTCATCCAAATTAACTACCAACTCTCCCAGAGAAGACTAGGGGAGCACTGAGCAGCGTTTGATAGGGGAGATGCGGTTGAAAAAGAGGACAAAAGAATCCTTTCCTCCCCCAAACCAAGAAAATCCTGCGATCTTTTTAAGCTGTGTCAGACTGCAATGTAATAACCTATTTTTCAGGCAACACGTTATACTCTTGAACAGAATATCTTGAATATCTTGAAGAGTTGACAGTTGCCTTCTTCAGGCACTACCGTCGGGATGAGCTGATACACACTCCTTAAAGGCTCTCTTGTAGGTGCATGAGGTAACACAAAAAGCTCCCACAAGATCTCGCTGAGCTATTCCTAGCTCTAATGCAGTCTAGGGGACTAAATAATCAGTATCCATCCCATACAACAGAGAGAATTCCATACGCTCCCCCAAGCTGTCCTTTCAGCAGGAAGCTGTACAATGTTTTGTTTGTTAAATGTTGCCCACTTACCTGCAATTCTGCTTCTAGGCCCAGGCGGCGAATGAACGGGTCGGTGACATGGTAGTGTCGTTCAAAACCCAGTGCACCCCTCTCCTGCACAAAGCAAACAAGCACCACAGTGACTACAGCAAAACCCCCACTCCTTTTTCCCCTTGAAGAGAAGATTCACGAACCTTAACAATCAAGCAGGGACCTTGCCAGGTTTTGGGGTGTCCATAGCATCAGCTACCTGTTCTGTAGTAGGGAGATATCATTTGTATCATCTCCGGGCAAGCAGCTTGTAAACCTTGCCCCTGAACTGGTTTTAAATGTTTATCCAGTTGCCAGGCTCCAGCTGGGTAGCCAAGACAAGGTTTGAGAAGCCCACATTAAGCAGAATAAATTGCCTAGTTTGGGCCAGAAAGAGGAGACATAAGAGTTTGGGAATGTCTGTCGTTATTCCTTGGCAAGGATTTCAGGAGAAGTCTGTTGTTACTGAAGGTCTGTCCTGAAGCACCACCACCACCACCACAGGGCAAAATACTGGGGAACGTAACTGGGCAGCATCCTTTAGAGATGGTTTATTTCATCAGAAATGGAGCAGGAGCAGGAGGCTGCAGCAACCACAGCTCAGCCTGTTCTACAGGGAAGGGAACAGCTGCCACAGAACTGCGTCAGTACAAATGAAGGTGAAGAAAAGCAGGACAGTTGTTTCCCCTGCGATCTCACGGGGTTCACAGATGCATTAGCAGATGGCTTTGAATGAAAGAAGGCCAATTCCAGAGGCAGGCCCAAAGAAAAGGGAATGCAAGTCATATTTTGGATGAAACACCTAATAGCCAAGAAGGTTCCCTTCCTAGGACCTGATCCAGTCCCAGTCCCATCCCATGCCACGCTATCGTCAAGCAAAGGCAACGTAAACCTTCGTTCCCCCCATTTATAGATGGGAACCCTGATGTCAAAAACCCCACTGATGGTACCAGGAACGTGTCAGCAGCCACAGAGCAGACACAAAGAACTGGCACAACATCACAGCTCTGCAGACCTGTGTTAAGGAATGAACTCCACACAACAAAAGCTATTTGAAAACAAAACAGAGACAGATAGAAGGGGATTGGAGGAAAACCAAACTAAAAGGGGCTTTTTTGGAGTAACCTCCATTACAAACTTCAAACCCTTGGCATATTTTTATGGATACTGTTGCCGAAACAAGGTGGTGCATTTATAATTGCCTTGCAATTGCAACCTCGGTGGCTTAGTGAGGTCTGGGCAGTAGGATATTGCTTTTCCTAAGGAGGAACTGTCAGACCTTCCCAAGGTCACACATGAAAGTCTAAGAGAGCAGACAGCGGGGGGGAAAAAGTCCCAGGCTACCACTCTGACCACAGAACCAGCCCTTCCTCGTTAGAGCAGCAAAATATGTCTTGGCACATGGCTTAAATTACAAGCTTAATATACAAAGTTTGGTACCAAACTGCAAAGCAAAGTGAACATTCGAGCTTTTCGTTCCTTATTCTGGCCACTAACAGACCACTTTCCTGAATGCTGATTACCAGCAAAGCTGCAAATGATTTTTAAGGCTTCCAAGTCCAAGTAATAATTGCCTATTGTGTCTGCTGTAGCTAGTCCTTTCACGTTACAAGATATTTCACAAATGCAGCCATCAGATGACTGATCCGACCACCGTAGAAGTTTTTCTCTTACACAAAGGCAGCAACACACCAGTCTTTAAAGAAAAAGAGACAGAAAGAGACCGAGACAGAGATCATTAGTTTCACTACAGACAGAAAATACCTTTGATGGCAAGATCATACGAAGAGAACACATAAAGCAGCAGACAGAAAACTCGTGAAGGAAGCCAGCTAAGGGTCCTTTATGGTGCCCAAACACAAGCAGTTTGATTTCTCTCTTCGACGTTGTGCTCAAAAGGAACAGACCAGCTGATGTCAAACCAGCCTGGTGCCTTCCTGCTAGGGAGAACTGCATTCCTGTTACACCCCACTTCACCCCAGCTCCTCATTAAGGACAGTGATAGGTCCTATGTGTTTATTCTCTTGAGCTTCACATACAGTTTATCAATACGTAAGTAACAGAGATCTTTTCAGAAGTAAAGGCAACACCATGAGTATTTCCCAATCCAATGTGATCCAACGATTCTCCATCTCTCCACCCAACGCAAGGGAATGCTTGGCTCACACATACCTTGATCTGCCTGTGGATGATGTCTCTGGTAATGTTTGCTTTTGCCATCTTCTTGCAATGGGGCAGACAAAAAGGAGCTATGGGAAGAGCCGCTGTGCATCCAAGCATGCCAACAAAGCAGAGATCCACACTGAGGGCATTTAATTACCTGCAGGACAGAACAGGGAGGGAACAAAGGCAGGTATACAAACACATTAGGCCAATCACAAGCAATATTGTCTTTTTTTTTTTTCCTAAAAAAGAACTGAAAAGCTTTGTACAAAGGCTCCTTGAAGAAGAACAATGTAAGACTGAAGAACACCTGACTTACGAGGCCATCCTCATTTTACAGAGAAATTTGCAACGAGCAGAACTACACCAGCCTAGAAAAGCCATGTTTCTATGCCAACAGAGACCCTGCAAGTCCAGGGTGACATCTGTGTCACAGCTTGTGTCTCATCATTGCATCTCCACTAATGTCCAATGTCCCTTTCCTCAAACTCCACAACCAGCGAGACTTCTTATATCTTGAATAAACAAAGCATCAATATTCTCAGCCACCTCTTTTCTCTCATTTACTGCACTTGATCATCAGCCAAGAAAACAAAACAAAACCAAACCAAACCACATTTCCTTAGAAATCTCAACAGCCTACCATCAGGTGACACTATCATCCGAACACCCAATCACAATGGCAATACAAAAACAGTACTGATTTCAAATTGTATTTCTAGGAGAAATTACGAGTTTTCCCCATTCTTAAGGAGTTCCATATTTAATGGACTAACCTAAATAATTTAAACCCCATAAAACTAACTACATCTATTAGAAAACTATCAAATAGCAGAAGGATTGTCACAACCCTGCTCTGGACAGGCTGCCTAGCAAAGGCCCAGTCAGGTTGTGAGAAATGATGTCATTCATTTCATTTACATACCACAGTCTCATTTGGCTATTTCTGCAGTTCTTTTCAAAAAAATAAATAAAAATAAAAAAGCAAACATCATTTTGTCCTATGTAACCCAACAGTTAAGTTCTCTTTGAAAGCATTCACAGGCAGAACAAGCCAAAATTTCCAAAGGAGTCCTCCTTTGAGTAAGGAAATGCTGATTCACTGAAACAAGAACGTTTCACAGAAACGCAGCAACAAATAACGCCGCTGAGGTCAGGCAGAAGTTTTGACAAAACCTGCCCAATTCTCTGCTGGTTTACCTCTCAGGATTTTCACTTTTACTGACTTCAGGGCCACTGCACAGCAAAACCATGAGGCTCCTGCACCCCAGGATCTCCAAAGCCCCAAACTTCAGCTTCAATTTGATTTCAAAAAATTATTAGCGTCCCCACAGTTAGGAAGTACCAAGGATTTATGTTTTTTTCCACAGAAAGCAGAGTTTAGACAAAGTGGACATTCAGATTGCTTTCCTAACACAGCTGACTCCGGGCAGCTCCACGGTGAACACAGCAATGTCTGTAGGTCTAATGACAGGTAGAAAAGCCATAGAGACAGACTGAAAATTGGATTTTTTTGCCATGGAAAGGCAGGATTTTTAGGGTAGCCATAGGATCTCTCCAGTACAACACCGAGAGAAAAGGAGTAGCTGTTTCTAGGTGTCTGAAGAGAGATGTCCCTACTGCAGAGGGCAGAAGACACTCACAGTTGTGTTCCAGGTCTGTTTTGTACTGGTGATGAGAATAAAACTGATAAAATTCCCAGAGAGAGAGCACAGGCCTTGAGCACAAGGCGAGTCAGGAGGATGGGAGGACTTTGCACAGCAAATCTGCTCCGAGTCCACGCTCAGCAAGGGCCAAAACTTTCCCCAGGACGGATTCCCAGCCCAAACTCACCACCATCCAAGCCCTATTTCTGCAGCAGACCTGTCAAGCCAGCCAACGTCCTCTGCCACATGTCTCCAGTTCACCATTGCACGAGAAACTCAACCATCCCCACATGCTGGAGCAACCAGCTGAGATGTTTTAACACTGTCACCTATTTTCAATGCACAAATTGGGGCTCCCCTAGAACTTGGCTCAGCCTGAGTGTGTGTATTTGTTCATCACGGATGTAATTTAATCTGCATTCCTTTTACTCCACTTGTACCACCAGGAAAGCATTCCCAGGAGGACACCTCATGTTTTAAGCATCTTTAACCTTACTCACTCTCCTGTTAAGCAATACTTGCTTCACTCCCAGGCTTAATAGCAAGAGGCAGCACCGTGACTGCATCCGATCATCAATATTTCACAGTAATTCTTGTAGTAGGACAATTAAGCTACTGAATTTTGATACCTAACCTCTGGTTTTCCACATGAGCTTAGTGCAGCTATTGTTTTGCCTGTTTATGGAGATGGTGTCTCTAAGTGGACAACAACAACTGCCCTTATGAGCAACTCGTGGGAGGAAGAGGAAGCAGGGACCTGCAGCAAAGCACCTCAGCACAAGGGCAGGTGGATCCCACTGACTCTGTAGCTCAGAGGTAAACACAGGAAACCAGGACAGACCTGTCACCACTTGTGTCCAAGGCCAGCTCTACAGAAAACATGCCAGCTGGGCTAAATAAACAACATTGCTGAAGACACTGTGCCACAAGGACGTGGCTTGCAGATACACTTTGCTGCTAAACTCTGCAAGTGGGAGAATCACAAAATCCCATGGGGTTGGAAGGCACCTCTGGAGATCATCTCCTGCCAGAGCAGGTCCACCCAGAGCAGGTCCCACAG